>JAJKFI010000018.1:1442443-1467998 GCA_029204185.1 Lerista edwardsae | reverse complement strand
TTATTATTATTATTATTATTATTATTATTATTATTATTATTATTATTCTGTAAACCGCTTTCTGAACTTTGTGTTGATTGTTGATTGATTGATATGAGTTTACTCAGATCTGCACTAGTCCAGATCTGGTCCAGTAGACCCATAGTGTAGAGTAGACCATAGTGGCTGCCAGAGCTCAACATGAGGTCAGGGAACTAAAGTTGTCTCCCGGACCCCACGGTTGTCTCCTGGACCCCACGGGTGGTTGTTTCAGTGTTGCTGTACTGCAACATGGGCTGCTGCACTTGAGTTGGGTTGTTGTTTATTATAAGCCCAACGATCTTTATCTAGCAAGGCATCTTGCTAGGGTTGACTCACATTGGACAAGGAGAACACACTTGTCCCAGGTTCTCCACTGTTTGCAGTGATAAGTACTGTAATATATGAAGGAAAGATGCATGTTTGGGGGCATGTGGGAACATTTGGTGGGCATGCCACAATTAGCTGCAGCACTGCGTGTTCACAGACCATTTTCTTCACTGAATTTTTGATATACAAGGCCCTCACCAAACATGCAATTATTCCACAGGAAATTACACGCACGAGCAGATTTGTGAGTTTCAATCCATGTGGGATTGTGAAATTACACATGTACTCCAATCTAGGAGGGAGGTTGAGGGATGTGGTGGGACTGCGGGTTAAACCACTGCTGCTGAGCTTGCTGACCAGAAGGTTGGCAGTTCAAGACCACACGATGGAATGAGCTCTCATCGCTTGTCCCAGTTCCTGCCAACCTAGCAATTCAAAAGCACATAAAAATGTGAGTAGATAAATAGGTACCACTTTGGTGGGAAGGTAACAGCGTTCCGTGTGCTACGACGTATAGTCATGCCGGCCACATGATCACAGAAACTTGTCCTTGGACAAATGTCGACTCTTTGGCTTAGAAACGGAGATCAGCACCGCCCCCTACAGTTGGTCACGACTAGACCATTAGGTCGTGGGGAAACCTTTAACTTTACCTTAGGAGGGAGGTTATCTGTGGCAAAGCTCTACTAGTCCCTCCTTTAGCACTGATAGTTGGTGCCAGGGAGAGCTGGTAGGAAGGGCTACTGGGGACATCCCGCTGCACCCTTGTGATTATGCCACAGTGCCCTAATGCACCACAGTGCACAGTTTAGGAACAACTGGTCTAGGCTGCTATCTCACTTCCTGTGAAGACTCAAAACGTATGGATATCAGACAACCACATTTTTTTTTCCACCAGGCGTTCAAAACACAGGGGAAGATTCTGAACTCACAAATTAAGTGCAAAAATACTTGTTTAGTCTGGGAGCAAATGACATAAAAAATATATATTATCCACATTTACCTATGAGTAAGCCCCATTGGCCATAATTGGATTTATAGCTGAGTAGACATTCATAGATAGAATTGGGCTCATACTCATACTTTGGCCTTCCTCCATTAGCACTGTGTCAGGACACATTGTAGAACTGGTGATACTTGGTGTCAGGTGGTACATACGCAAGACCCACAGGACCCCGCTGCCTGACGGCGAGACCATCAATGCAATGCAGCAAGCAGCAGCAGCAGGTTTGGCTTGCTGGGCAGTGCTCCAGCTTGCGTTTACCAATATTTTATTACATTGTGTCTGACCTCCAAATCCGAAAGTAATTGGCAATGACATCAGCACCAGTTACTTCCGGTGGTACTTCCAATTGGTGGACCACGCAAAGCGGTACAATGGGGGACAAATGTTGAAAAACACAACTGTAGAACATTTCTGTAAGGAAATTGATTTCCTATTTGAAATCAAAGGAGGACTGTGTAGACACTGCAGTGTCTAAAGTGTCCCAATTTGGCTTTAACATTATCAAGCCTAGGAAGGTTTTAGCATTATAGGAACAGCCCTGCTGGATCAGGCCAAGGCCTATCTAGTCCAGCTTCCTGTATCTCGCAGTGGCCCATCAGATGCCTCCGGGAGCACAGGAGACAACCAGATTCTTGCACCTCATTGCTACACCTCTGCATCTGGCATTCTGAGGTAACCTGTTGACCCTCACACACCCCAGTGAAGACACCAGACTACACCTCGGGTTTAGCTTTATTAAACACAAGTAACCATTTTTTTTAAAAAAACATATAATGTTATAATGTCCTGAAATGTAGAAAAGGACATAGTGCTATAATAGACCATCTTTCACCTCTTATTAGTTAAGAACATAGTTGCAACTTATTGTAGCAGTTCAGCTTAGCTACATGAAGATGAAGAACTGAGGTGGCAGGCACAACTTTCTTGTAACTTTCTCGGCAGTGTTGCAACTCACTTCTGTCATGTTTATTTTTAAAATGTTGAGGCTGACTGAATCCCCTAGGCTGGAAATTTGTGTGCTTAATTTAGGTGTCACAATGTGTCCGGTCTATAATATTATGGGAAATAAAAATATTCTTGCCAATTTCTTTCTTCCCTGCTTCCATCCTTTACACACTCTCCAAGTCTGTTGGGCTGTATGGTTTCCTAGGAGAGCACTTCTATTCCCTGTAGAGTGGAACTCAGTTTTCAGACTGCTTTTCTTTTGGCTTTTTCTTTCCTGCCTTCTTAAAGCCTGACAAGGGCCTTCCTCTAGAGAGTCATCTTCACCAGCCTCTTTGTGTTTGCTGTCACTTGCTGGCATTTTCATCCACATTAAGGAGTCAGGAATGTAGCCATTGCTGCCAACATCTTCTAGACCCACTTACCCCAAAATAAAATAAAATAAATCTAATATGCTAGCCTAATAATGATGGACAAAGGTAATTTTCCTTTGTGAACATGAAGCTTCATTTCTGATTTTGGATTCCAATCAAACTCACTGAAGATAAAATAAATGACCTCTTGGATGAATATTAATGTTCTCCATTGGCTGGAATGTGAGGCAATCTATGTAGCACATGTTCAGAGGGAAAGGGATGATGGGTGTCAAAATGATGCTAATTTTGGACACTTGTAAGTATCTTGGGTACTGTATGTCACTCATTGATTATAGCAGGTTGAAATGAACTTTCTGGATTCCTTATGTTCATCTTGGATTAAAAGACTTGGCAGCACTTCATCAGCTAGTCAACATTCCTTCTGGTACTTGTTTTTTTCCCTTTTTAAATAGCAAAACAGAGTTCAACAAGTCAGTGACTAGGGCTATAGAAAGAGGGGTGTTAATCCTGGGTAGCAGGACAGACTTTACCACTTCAGATTGTAGATAAAGAAATTGTACTTTTGAATGGTTAGCTGCAAGGAGAAAACTAGCATGGCTGGGATATTACCTTATTCACTGATCATCTGATTGCAGGGAGCATTTTTTAATGGGGAATATAAAAAAATGGAATGCTCTGCTTAAATGGCCTGTCTTCTGTGGGATACTTCATTCTATTGACTTAGGGCCCAATTCCATCCAACTTTCCAGCATTGATGCAGCTGCAATGCAGCTCAGAAGTAAGGGAACAAATGTTCCCTTACTTTGAGGAGGCCTCTATGACTGCCTCCCTACCACAGGGTGCAGCATGTGGCCCACTGGTACAGCTGCATCAGCACTGGAAAGCGGGATAGGATTGGGCTGCTCTTCTGTTACACGTGCAGATCTGACCATAAAGCTATTTCAGTTGATTTTTCAGTTAAATATTTGACTCCAGTTAATAGCCCAATTAATAGTCCAATCCCTTTGTGATGACCCCCTGGCCCGATCTGCCCTCCTTGCACTGGCACTCCCTGGTTCTGCTGCTCCTCTGCCATTCTGCAACCCTGCCCCATTCCACCTCTTCTCTCTATCGCTCTGCACCATCTCACCTCCTCCTCAATAGATCGGCTGTCAACACAAGAAGGCTCTGGCACACTTTACAGCTAATTCACAGCAGCCGGCACTGTGTTCCACTGACGTGGCAGCACAACAGGATTGTAGGTGCCGTGTGGCCTGGGGAACAGGCCTAGGATTTGGCCTTATGGCTGAATCCTGGGCCTGCCTCCCTCCCATGCTGGCACACCTGCCGGCCCACCTAACCCACCACACATTCAAGAATGCCTCCCTCCCGCCCAGGCATTCCTCTGTGCCCACCGGCTTTGGCTGATGCAGAGGATGCGCAGCGTGGGCGCACCAAGGCCCCGTATCAGCACTAACTACGTAGCGTCAACGCTACCACATAACGTCGATGCTAACAGTTGCCCAGGATTGCATCCTGAGTTGCGCTGTATGCAGTCCTAACCCCTCACTGGATATGTGGCAGGCCAGCTGGCCTCCCTACGCCAGCACAGTTTAGGATTGGACTGTAACAGAGCCCCTAGCATATCCCTGGGGAAGTGTGGAGGAATCAGCTGGCCAAAAGCTGATAACAACTTTGAGGAACCAGTTTGAAGCTTGGTGCAAGGAAGAAATTAGCAGCCAGGACGATGACTACACCATGAAGGGGAACATCTAGAGAAATTGAGGTTCTATGAGATATTTTCATGGAAAAATACTTGCAAACAACCCCATTGAAAAATGGGGTTCATGTTCAGCCTATTTATGTAAACCACCTTGAGTCTATGAGAAAGATGGTACAGGTACGTCCAGGTATCCGCTGGGGTTCCGTTCAAGGCACTACCATGGATACCTGAAACCATGGTTACTGGCGATGTCTTTTTAATGATAGGGAAATAAATCTCTTTTTTTAACCTTGTTGCAGCAAAACCACTGATGTTCCCCTATCTTTTTAATAGGTGTCCCAGTATCCATGGAATCTGTGGATAACTGAAACTGTGGATACCAAATCAGTGGATACCAGGGCACACCTGTATATAAATAGTATAATACATACTTGTTGGATTGCCAACCTTGCATCTTCTTCAAGTTTCTTACTATCCATTTTACTCATTGATTAGGGAATCCAGGCTGTTCTGGATGGTAATTCACACAATTCTGTTGGCCTATCACAGAAATTGCGACGGTGTCCACAGACGTGAGAGACTCAAATGGGTTCACATCATTCTATTCACATTGTTTATTTTCAAAAATATAGGAAAGGAGTAGAAGGCAAGAACATTTATACTTGCTCTAGATAAATACTTCCCCTATTGCACCTGTTTAAAGAAGATATACTGGTCAGAGGAAAAACCCAAAGAAGTTTGGGATACAGGAGGCAGGAACAGCAAAGTGGTTTATGAGGAGCATAAATGAATCATTGTAGTAAAGGCAGCAGCTCAAATGAAAATGGTTGGTTCAAATGTACAGTTGGGACTGAATTTGCAGTTTGGAATGCATTGGGACTGGATGTAACCATTGAGATTACAAAATCAGTGGGTCTTGTTCCAGGCCACTTTTTACATTCCCCGTCTTATTCAAATATTGCATGACTTCTTTCAGTTGTGAATGTTGCACCAATGGGTCTCCTCAGCTGTTGAGTGTGCGGAGTTGGAGACCTGTACCAGATTGCCTGGTTCACGTGGAGGGTTAGGATCCAGCAGCAGAGGCTGCTGCTGGACCCGTCCCTCATGTGGGCCTGATCCTCCCCTTCCTCCACTCTCCTTCCACCCCATTCCGTACATGCCCTGCCTCTACCCCTCCCTGATAGCACTTACCAGGGAACAGCACTGCAATGGTACCAGTCAATCCATCATGTGGCACTGGGGGGGGGCAGCACCTACTAGCACTGGTGCAGTGTTGCCCGAGCACTGGTGCTCCCTCCTCGCAGGGTGCTGTAAATGTGCTTTAATGGCACCCGGAGCAGGTGTTGGGGCAGCACAAATGGTGCAGGCCCAGATAGGATCCGGCTCATATTTATCCTATCTCACATCCTTAGGTACTGATAAACATCATACTTGAGAAACCTGGGCACAGTGTACTTTAAGCACCTTGATTTCAATGGGAGATCAATCCTCAGTCCCAGATGTAGCCTTCACAGTGTGGTTTTCTCCTTTGGCTGCCTGCCATTAAGCCTCAGCAGGCAATCGCAAGTCAAGCCTGGACAGGTCCTCAAGGTTGTATTCTGTTCTTTGCAGACTGGCCTTCTCATACACTCCACCACAACTCTCACTTGCAGTGAGTGCTCCATAGTGACTCTGTTCTGCCACCACAGGTATTGCAGCTTGTCATGGCCTGGCATCCGTCTCCCATCCAAAAACAAACCACAGATTCTCCTGCTTAGCTTCAGGCAGTACCAGCAGCTAAACCATACCTTCTGCACTAACACTTAATAGTATGTGTTGCACTAACTATTTTTGTAATTATCCCTCCTTTCCTCCATCATGTCTGACATTTTAAGCTGGGCACAGAACATTCTCTGCAACCTCTTAAAAACTCTCTGCACCAGGTTAATTTGTAGATGGCCTAGACATGGAACTGGTCTAAGTGACTTGTCGTGGCAAATCTTATTTCAAAATGAGATGTAAGTTGCTATGCAGTGCTTTTTCCATGGTGCTCTTCTTAGCTCCAGATCATTTATATTTTGTCTATCAGTCCAACAGTGTTATTTATTTATCTATCACATAATTACCATGCTGAAGAGAATAATTTATCTGGCATAGAATGGTAATTTGTACTGTAATTTCACCCCTGCTGCCGCAGACTTGCATTCCGTTACAGCAATGGTTGAGAAAATTATGATTCTGAGGTCATTTTTTTCTGGCTCTGTTTTCTGCCATTCATAATTTTATTTTGTCTCATCTCCAGCTGAGAGTTCATCCAAAAATATGAAGAGTGGAGAAAAAAAGGCTGTTGTAAATGCCTCCAGTTTTAAGTTAATGCCTTAAAGATGAGGCAATGTGTGTGTGTGTCCCTCCAACTCTCTTAAGGGGCAGAGAGAGAGAGAGAGAGAGAGATTGAGAGAGAGAGAGAGAGAGAGAGAGAGAGAGAGAGAGAGAGAGAGCGCACAATTTAGTTCCAGGGCACTGAAATATCAACATTCTTTCAGTGCAAAACCCCAATGTCTCTGTACTGGTTTTATAGTGATGTCAGGGGGATTCTGGGTGACAAATAATGTTAAATTTAGCTGAGGTGAACAATACTCTCTACCTGGGAACAGTGCATAGGGAACACAGTGCAGGACACAGGTGCACCCAACCCCAAGACTCATTTCCTCTCATTGGGAACATGCAAACATTTTACTTCACCTTCTACTTCATTTCTGAACTTGATGGATGGGTTAACGTCTTACTACCTACCAGGGTTATACAGCCTACCCAGCCTACCCAGAATAAGAGAGAGCTCAACCTGCACCACTTCAATAATCTGCTTGCACTCACACTGGTTTCACAAAATTCCTTCTCACTGGATCCTCAGTGCCTGGTGGCGTTCAGAACCTATGTCTATCTGTGAGCAATGTGATGTAGAGCAATTAAACTGTATTAAGTCGTCTTAATGTTACACCCTTAGATGTTTAGATGATTCCCGGATGACGTGCAAAGTTTCTGTTCTCCCATGCAGTCTCATCGTTTGTCCTGGAATACAATATGGTAATTGTATCTGAGGCCCATTCCTATCCTTCCCCCAGCCCCTTGTTCCAGCCATGCCAAAAGCGGGAATGCTGTATCTCGTTTTCTTTTGAGGGGGAGGATTGGGAGGCTTCAGCAGGGAGAGGGGATTTAAATCATCTTACCTCTGCGTAAGCCGCCCACTCAGCAGTGGGTTTCCCTGGACCCGTTCTAGTAATTTGAACTTGGTTCCATTGCTGCCCGGCCTGAATAAGTTCTCCATAATTCTTATGCAAGGGGTTCATCTTCTTGTAGAAGCCCAAACATCTTTTTTCCATAATACCTCAAACTGTAGCTACCATCCAGTCTAATCCACCCTTACCCACCCTAACAAACACCCCTTTCCAGTGGTGTCATCTAAATGATTTAAGAACAGGTACTCACTTTTGATTGGCACGTGTCGGGACCCACCCACTGGAAGTGACATCATAAGCCAGAAGTGATGTTGTGGCAGGAAGTGACATAAAAAAGCCCTTTTTGAGGCCTCAGATGATTTTAAGCTGACCCAACAGTTGCAACAGTATTCCACAGCACCCCCAGAACATGTTAAGGAGGCCTGGCATCATGTTAAAACCCCAGAGCAACTCATTTTTCAGGGCAAGGAAAGGAAAGGCTCCGCTCGCTGCCTGCCTGGCTCTCAGAACATGCAGGCAACTCAAACATGCAGGAAATTCAAACGTTGCAGAGGGCGGAGTCGACGAGTGGGCGGGCGAATGGGCGGGGCCAGCTGTAATCCTAGAAACCGGTACTCGTGTACCCCCGTGTACCCCCTGCCCCTTTCTCTGCCCCTCACTGCCCCTTTCTCTTAAACACATTTTCAAAAACATTAACAAGACACACACACACCCCACCGCCTGAGTTTCCTACCTCCTCTCTAGTTCCTGGTTTCTCACCTTTGCTAAGCTTCATTAAGTAAGTCTTGTGGCCTTGTAATTACTCTTCTCAGTTCAAAATCCACAGCCTAAATTAATCCTCCACTGCATTATTTAAAAGTAATCATTTCTACATAGAGCAGCTGGATGAAGTAATTTTGAAAAAGTAAAATTGGGTGCTACTATTCAATCAGCTTTCAAACACCTTGTTCAGCTAATGGTGTTGCAAATTTCACAACATGGGGAATACTTGCCTGCATGATTGTGAATCCCAGCATTTGCATTTGTCGAACTTGAAATAATGCCTAAAGATTAAACAAGTCTTCTAGAACCTTGTAGCACTTACTCCTCATGTTGCCCATCTCTCCCAGCTTCTGTTAGTGAGCTAAAATGACCCCCCCATTCTCCTCATACAGGCATGCCCCAGTATCCACTGATTCAGTATCCATGGTTTCCGTTATCCACAGATACCATGGATACTGGGACACCTATTAAAAAGATTTATTTAATGTTCCCTTCTTTTTTTTACCTTGTTGCAGTAAAACCATGGGTGTTCCCCTATCTTTAAAAAGGCATTCCTGGTGTCATGATGTTCACACTGACTGTCGGTCCAACAAATCTGTACTCAGGCGTTATTGGCTTCTACTTCACCTATTCAGTGCAAGCCCGTGGTCCACTTGTGTCCTCCAAAAGGGCTATACTTCAAATACTCGTACTATATCAAATTCATTGAGGCAATGTTCCACCACATCCACACAATTCACCAATGAAGCCCAACACACTTAAAGGAGTTTTATTACCAATACAAAATCATCTGACAAGTCCCTCTACCTTTACATAAGGACATCACATGATGGCTTTCAACCAATACAACATAATCAAGGAAGCAAAGAAAATAAACAGCTAATATCTAAAATGGCCTCCTCACTGTACCCTTGGTCATCTTCTCCCCCATAGGGCTCCTCACTCTGAGGCTAGCCGAAACCATCTCTCTCTCTCTCTCTGAATTAGCTCACTGATTTCAATACTCTTCTTCATTCCTACAGACACATGTTATCAATCCCACATTAGAGACTCTTACAGCCTTCTTTACTCTCCAGAAATCTCCAATCACTTACAGTCATTATCATTACCTAGAATATATAGACTCTTCGTTCTCATTAATTGTTATTATATACAAATAGGGCAACTACATACACAATCTCCATGACTCCCAGTATCCACGGTTTCAGGTATCCACTCGGGCTGGGGTCTGGAATGGAACCCCAGCAGATACCAGGGCATGCCTGTAGTTCATGTCTGTGATTTTGGATGTTCTTCATTTTGGTCCCTGGGCATGGGGACCTTTCTCTCACTCGCTCAGGGCGCAATCCTAACCTGGAGTTAGGCCAGCACAGTTAGGCCAGCAAGGTTTGGCTGGCACAAGGGCCACCATAAAGTGCGTTTGGACCACTCTCGGAGTCAGGGAGGATGGCGCATGTCTGTGTGCTGGCCTCTCTGACTCCGAGAGTGGTCCAACCATACTTTATGGTATCCCTTGTGCCAGCCAAACTTTGCTGGCCTAACTGTGCCGGCCTAACTCCAGGTTAGGATTGTGCCCTCACTCTCCGCATATTGTTAATGGCCATGTTATAAAACAAGTTCCGGCTGAAACAATGTAGTTTTGTCTTCAAAGATATTAAACCATTCCGCGTGATCTTCACAGAATTGTGTGGCAGAAGGTAACCCACATTTTGCATATCGCAAATCCTAGAATGTTATTAAGCCATCTTTTCTTCGACCTTCCTCTTGGTCTTTTCCCAGTACTTTTGGGATAATATGCTTGCTTGACTACACCAGAATTGTTCATACACAGAATGATTGCACTGCTGCCCGTGACAAAAGGTTTTTTCTAAACTTACCCCTGACAGCGCTGACCCTCCAGAGGGTGCGGAGAGCCCACAGAGTCCTCCACAGGGCTCCCCAACCCTCAAAACAGATATAAAATGTGATTATGATCCATTTCTGGTTTTGTGATCACAAACCGAAAGTGGGTCACGATTGCTTTTTTTAAGCTGTTCTGAGAGTTGGAGGGCCAGCTCTTCCATGTGTAAGTTTTTTTTAAAAAAAAAAAAAATCCTTTTGCTCCTGGTAGCAGTGCGATCGTGGTGATCATGGCCTTCATCACCCCCCCCCACAAATACTTACAGCAGTTCAAACTCCCAGAGAGCACTGCTCTAAAGTAGTTTCTTTGTTCACAGGGTATGTCTCCCTGCCATCATAATGATGAGAATTTTGCTAGTACAACTTACAGCCAAATGTTAAATCCTTTTGCATGTGGTTATTATGGTACCAATAAGGCTTTAAAAAAAGAATGTCAGAAAATGAACACCTTTTCACCTGTAATTATTACAATCAATAGAATTAAACAAAATCCTGCATATTGCTTGCTTAAATCACTCTGTAATAACAGTTAACTGTGAATAGTTTGATGCTGTGTGCTGGAATATTTAAAACATTATCTTAAAACTCATGTAAATCTGGAGTGCTTATTATTACAAAAGAAGTTTAATTAAATATAGCACTAATTTGATTAAGAAGGAGGAGAAGAGACCTAAACTTCTTTTTTCCACATTACATACTGAATTTTTGAATTCTTCAGGACGTTTAAGGTGTAATCAGGCTCATTTTGTTCTTTTGGGCCATTGTCTGAAATAGAAGTGGTTAGTTTGGGAACTGGCAGTGTGTAAAATGAACATTTAGAATTTCCAAACATCTGCAATTTAAATTCCACATGGTCTCGACTCAGTAGAGGGGCTATGAATTCCAGGAATTTTTACTTCAAAAATAGACCAATGAAAACCAAGTTTGTCCCAATAGCTACCAGTATAGCTCATTGGGAGAGGCTTCATATTGCTTGATAATCAACAGAAAAAGAATATAAGCTAAATAGCTATTTTGCATGGTAGGAGTCAGTGAGCTTGCAATAAGTTTATCATAGAGTTGGAAGGCACCTACAAGGTCATCTTGTCCAACCCTCTGCCTGTAGCAGAAATCCTCCTAGAGCATCTCCAGCAGGTGCCTGTCAAGTCTCTGCTTGAAGGTCTCCAGTGGGAGAGAATCTACCACCTCCATGTTGTCTTGTGTGCTCCCTGAGGCATCTGATGGGCCACTGTGAGATGCAGGAAGCTGGACTAGATGGGCCTTTGGCCTGATCCAGCAATGCTTTTTCTTTTCTTATGTTCTTATGTTCCCTTGGCAATCTGTTCCACTGTCAATCTGCCCTCCTTGGCTGTATAATATCATTGCTTTTACAGGAAGATGACTGAAGTGCATGCAGTCAGGCAGCATGATGCTGTAGGTTGAGTGCTGTGCCTTCCTCGCTGCCTGGCGGACACATAAAATTATTGTACTTATTTCAGTTCCTAACTGGCCTCATCTCTAGGGCACAGGGTGCATAACGGCACTGAAAATTGATATAATGGACAAACAGCATTTAAACTGAATTATTTTTCCCAAATAAACTCTAAAATGTGCTGATATGAATAAAAATTAACTGACTTAATCCTGACTATTAAAACATCCACCCAAACAATATGTTCTGACAATGCTTCTGGAAAATGCTCAAATTTTAATGAGTCACCAGGGGAATTGGGTTGCACAATTGCAGGGCAGCTATGGAACGTACCTCTGCATATGATTTTTACTGTTCAAACTTGGTGCACAGATGGGCATAATGAAAAGTACAATGTCAGCTGATGTACTGCTTCTGCTGATCTTAGCCAAACATGATGCACTGCAAATGGATGGGATTACAATACAATCCATGCTTGGGCAGACCTAGTCAGTAGGCCATTAGGAAACAGAGCTACATGCATGCAACTGCCATAATGAGTGCAGACAGGGAGGATACCTGAGGCCTGCCACTCCAGAAACATCTGGCTTTGTTGGTTTGTCCCTCTGGATGTTTCCATAGACAGAAACCTTCACATCTTGTCTGATTTTGCTCTTTTCCCAGGTCACAGCAGGAGAGGGAGGCACTGGTAGGGTTTTGACAGGATGGGTTTGGACATTAGAGAAGGCTATGCATCTTTTTAGCACAGAGCAGAGGCCAAACATTACAAAGTATAAGGAACTTCGTAATAATTGCTTGAAACACGAAAAGGAAAGGAGAAGGAAAGAAAGTACATTTGTTCCTTGGCAACAGTATGGGTTCCATTTCCAGAATCCATGCAGATGCAGAAAACCGCAAATAACAAAGAGCACAATCCTAACCTTGGAGGGCCGGCACAGCCCTCCCACCCAGCCCTTGGCCCCACTTGGGAACACCTCGATTCCCTCAACTCAACTCCCTGCCCCTGCCACTGTCAGGCACAGTAGGTGCCTTACTGGATCTGACAGGAGCTTTCTGCTTAGGGCAACTGCAGCAGCAGTTCACTCAAAATGGCTGTCAGTGGCGCACTGTGAGCACTGCTGGAAGCCATTTTATACCTTTTGAACACTGTTCTGCTGTCATAAAGCCCGGTGCGTGCTATATAATATAGGATTGGGCCATCTGTCTCCACAAAGATGTTACTCCATATTTTATGAATATGTGTGTATGGTAGGGCTGGATTGTTGATCAAAAAGAAGCATGTGTATCAAAGGTTTTGCCTTCTGCTGACCTATTGCCAGGCACGTATCTTACCTGTGGCCCCGGATGGCGTGAGCCATGGGGCACCGGGTGGCGGGGGGGTGCCATTGCGCGCGGTCCGGGAGAGACCATGCAGTTTTCGGCCCTCCTGCCCGCCCATGCTTCCCTTATGCTCGGAAATGGAGAATTTCTGGGGTAAGGGAGGCATGTCTGAGCGATGTGCGGGGGCGGGGTGACGTGGGGGGCGTAGTTTCAGCGCCAGCCATGGGGCGCGCTTGGGCCTCCGTGTGCGCCTGCCTATTGCTTTTGTCTAGTGACAGTCTTTCACTGACTCAGCTGCTATGACTATAGGAGTATTCCTTTCTTAATGTTCTGTGCTCTAAAACGTCCATTTTTCACCCAAATACGAAGTTCACCCTGCCCGATGTGAGGAGAGGTGGAGCATTCATGCAAAGTGCGCAGTGGCTTGTATCACAAGGCTTGTGAGGACCAAATGTGGTAAATAAAAGCCCTAGAGCAGTGATTCCCATAGTCCTCCATGGGAGGAGGACTTGTTTGTGGGAGCAGGGCTGCCATAGAGGCACAATCTCCAGGGTTGCTCTGCTGCTAGGACAGAAGGGGGTGTTTAACAAGTAGCACCAGCGTTTAACAGGTTTAACAGGTAGCTACAGGTAGCATCGGTCTCCTGGGCAGGGGGTGCAGGGAGCCCCACAGAAGCCTCCACAGGGTTCCCCAAGCCTCCAATTAAGTAAAAATAATCACAATTGGAAACCAATTCTGGTTTCGCATTCAGAACCCAGAAGTGATTTAATGATTTTTAGTTAAGCAGAGGCTTGGGGAGCCCTGCAGAGACTTCCATGGGGCTCCCCACACATCCCAGAGGTCAGCACTACCTGCAGGTAATTTAAACATACCCCTTCTGTCTTGGCAGAGGTGCAATTCTGGGGATCGCCTTCCTCCTTCCCCGTTCCTTAAAGGGTCACACCAGTTTGGAAACCATGCCTTAGAGACTGATAAGTGCCAAGTTCCTCTATATCTTTCTGTTTTCTTGTGGAATGTTGCATTTCCCTAGAAATTTTTACAAGCAGAACACAGTATTGCAATTTGCCATGTATGTGTACATTTGAGCACGCTGCCTTTTAAAGCTTGCAGTGTTGTAGTTTTAATGTGCCAGTCCCCCATCAACCCTCCTCTAAAAGTATGTCAGTGGGATATTATTTCTAGACAAATGGAGCCAGTATTGCTTGGATCATTACAAAGATGTGCCTAAGTGACTGGTACTAAAGATCTGGAGATGAATTTGAACATGCAGATGATAACATACCCAGAAGAGAAGAATCACAAGTACAGAACATGACAGAAATGGATGTTTGAAAGAATGAAAGAGGGGAATATAGAGAAAATTCAAAATTACTGGAAACCATTTTAAGATTGGTTAGAAGAAATGAAGTAGAGATTAAGTGAAGTTGAAATTTAATAAGGGCTATATTAAAAATTGAATGAAGAAGGTTGTAGAAGTAACAAATATGTTAAAAAAGAAAGAAGAGTAACCAAGGTTTGTATACGTATTTCTGAACTAGTATTTGAGGTGATGTTTAGATTGTATACAAATAGTAACCAAATAGACAAGATGTTATGCTGCAATCAATGTGTACTTATTGTGTTGACCTATGTGTCCCTATCTATGTACTATCCCATTTGCCCTTACCCGTATCTATAAATAAAATAAAAAAATATTCTAAAAACAACAACTAGTACAGAACATGAATGCGGCATATTCTGCTTGTGCAGCAACATGTAATACTGAGAGAGTCTGTTGCGCATAGAGGGAAGTGGATCAGCAATCATCTTTGTTAAATTACCCTAACTGGTGTCATATGGGGAAAGCGCTGCAGGTGGATTTCTGTCAGTATGAAAATGCATAGGCTGTATGCTGCCTGTTGATATCAGTGGAAGAGATCCAAGCTCAGAAGGTTGTGTGTATCCTCCAAAGTAATTTCAGGTGACATGGAATGTGTACAAGAGGCCTGCGAAGTGGATGCTTTCCTAAATTAAATAGATCATGTCTCATAAAGAAACACCCAGGGACAGTGTGAAGTTATCTCCCACCGGAAAAACCCAGTTAAATCCATATTTATAAACACCTCTATCCCCATAAGAGGAATTATTAAATCACTCTCCCCAAGGCTACTATGGCTGTGGTAGATAAACACAGGCCTGAGCGTTGTTATGTCTGCGGATTTTGAAGCAGAGTTAAAGAGAGGGCAAAAGTTCAGCGCAGGATATGACTGAGTGGACAGATGGAAGGAAATGTAATCAGAAGACGGTACGCGGCTTCACGTGGAAGGAAGTACTCTGCTCATTAGCACTGGAGAGACTGCTTTGCCGACAGCAAAGGAACTGCCCCTTGGGAGCAAAGAGAGGAGGAGGAGAAGGGAGGAGGAAAAAGCTCTGCTAAATGAGCCTTCCTGTAATTGACTAAAAGGAAGGGATGATTCAGGGATCATACGCAGAACTCAGGATGATGCAAGGCCTTGAATATGACCAAAATCATGGCTGTGCATGAATATCTTCAGGATCCACTAACTTTTTAAGGACAATTCCTCACCTGTACACTTCTCAAAATTTCTGAACTTGCCTCCTCTCCCCCACCCTATCATTGATCAATGTGCTCACCAATGATGTGTGCAGTGGATGGATAAGTAGAAATGTTGATGTACAGCATATGTGAGGCTTTGTACATTTGGCAAAGGGCTGTTCAATTCCTTTTTTTTTTTTTTGTAGAAACATGTCCCCCTCTCCACTCACCCTTCCCACTCTACTCTCTTGACCAAATTCAATCTTGCTCTCTTACTCAGAGCGCAACTTACTCCTAACTAACCTGGAGTTAGGACGGCACAGTTAGGCCTGCAAAGTTTGGCTGGCACAAGGGCCACCGTAACGTATGTTTGGACCACTTTTGGAGTCAGGACGCAGACGTGCACCATCCTCCCTGACTCCAAGGGTGGTCCAAACATACTTTACGGTGGCCCTTGTGCCAGCCAAACTTTGCTGGCCTAAATGTACTGACCTAACTCCAGGTTAGGACTGTGCCCTCCAAACTCACCCAATGATTCTAAGGAGGGAATGAGGCTGATACAAAAAATGCGGGGCAGGAGGGAGAGGAGTCTCAGGGTACATTCTACTCTAAACCAAATAAATGACTGAAAAACACATTTTTCTTGAGCTAAATATAGCCTTGTCAATCCATTTGCCATGAACCAAAAATGGATGAAACAGAAAGCTGAACAACAAACTAATAGAGACATTTTGTGTTCAAACCCAGCAGCTATGTCTTTAAAAAAATTGCGTCCATGTTGCCCAATTTTTTTTTCATCAAATGAGACATTTTAACTTTAGTTTTAAGTATTTCAATAACCATGAAGAATCTGATACAATAGAAACCTGCCTCCTGGCTAAAGACCAAAACAATGATGCTCCTTAATAACAAATAGTTCAAATTGTAATGACTGCATCTAGGTTTTTCATTGATGTATCACCTTCTGGAGTTGAGCGAGGTTGCCAAAGCAGAATATTAAGTCTGCTTGATTGAGTGTAACTGTCTAGCATAATGCACAAAAGTTCATGCTTTCTCTATGCCATGGGCTATTTGTTTTGAGGTCATGTTATTGTTACATTAAGTACTAGCTGAAAAAGAAGAAAAACCCTTCTTGGTGGAAATTGTTGTGAGTTATAATGTAATAATACTCTTTAAAATCTAGGTGTTTTTTTTAATAAAAAGGTCCCTAAAGAGACCCAGAAAAGAAGGGGGGAAACCAGCTTGAAAAGAAAACAGAGATGGAGGATTGCGTATTGTGCTCTATTCCAATGTTATTCAAACTGTGGGTCTCGGGACCCACTTGGAGGGTTGTGACCTGATGTCAGGTGGGTCCCAGAAAGCTGGGAACAGCCACCTTGGAAGCTGCTTCCTTTTGTGAGTATTAACAGTTTGAATTTTCAAGTGTGTGTGTTTTTTTTTAATTTTCTTTTTAGTTCAGTTCTTTTACTTAATACTTTGTCCTAATCTTACTTTCTCTCAGGGATGTTTCATGGTTGTACAATTGCTGCAGTCTAGGAATGCCTATTTGCATTTCAGGAGTGTCATTTTATTATGTTACAATGACAGCACTTCCTGTTTGATGATTGCACTTCCTGCCACAACATCACTTCCAGGTTAATGACATCACTTCCGGTGGGTTTTGCCACGAGTGCCATTCTAAAAAGTGGGTCTGGGTCTAAAACGTTTGAATACCACTGCTCTATTCAATTAAATATTTTACACCAGAACATTCTTTGTCATAACACCGTGGTGAAATTAAGCATACAAGTTTAATCAGACCCCATAACATTGCTGCAAACTGGGAATTTTGACTCTTAATTTAGGAAGTGTTTGATGGGGCCTATATGGGTCTACTCAGAAGTAAGCCCAATTCTGTTCAATGGGACTTACTTCCCAGAAAGTATGGATAGGGTTGGAGCCTGTGACCGCTAAATGTATGCCTGATGCCTGGTGTAGCCTTTGGTGATGCACTTGCTAATTCAGTGTAGCATCTTGAATGATACCAGGGGGCCAGCTTCACGCTCTAAAATCCTTCATGCCAAATGGCCCCAAGAACACAATTGTGCGGGGGGAAAAGGTAACACAGATACAGGCCTCACTGCATTAAGGAGTCCTGGTTCCTGGGGTTGGAACTTGTATGTGCCAAGTAACAATGTGTCTCTTTGCAACAGAGCCCATCAGAAACAGTCAAATATCCTGACGCGTTTAAAGGCCAACAAATCTGGGACTATTTTAATGGCTTTGGTTCACTGTTCCCAGAGGCGGTCTGGGCCGGGAGTGCACCCCATGGCAAGGCGACGAAACCACACCCCCGGCACGTCTCCCTGCCACGCCTCCCTGTGCCCGGAAGAGCTCCATTTTGGAGCGTTCCAGGCGCACGGGAGGGCAGGCGGGCCAAAAAGCGCCTGGACTCCGCGCAATGGCACGCGGACTCCGCGCAATGGCACCCCCTGCTGCCCGGCGCCCATGCGGCTTGCCATCCCTGCACCCCCCTGGATCCGCGACTGGCTGTTCCATACAGGCAATTGTCACAAGGAAACCTTGCAGTTGTGCACCAAATCTGCCAGAGACCAATGGGTGGGGCAAATGTCCTGGCAAGCCCAATGAAAGAGGGATTAGCAATTTGGCAAATTTAGGGACATCAGTATAACTCCATTCTGGATAAAGCTATCTGCTTTTACATCTTTTCTTGGTCTTCACATTTTTATGTTCAGGTAATTATTTCTGATTATAGTGACAGCTTGATACATAAATACATTAAATGATTTCTTTTTTTTTTCTTTTTCTAGTCCAGCATCTTCATTTGCTGTTCTATATTATTTGGAATAGTGATGCCATGGATCAGATAGTGTCCAATTACATTCCCTGCAGGGAGAAGGAACCCGAGAGATCAGCACTCTTTTACGCTTTTGCCTAAAGGTATCAAATGCAAAAACAAATTAGGTGTCTAAAATAAAATTAAGGATAATAAAATTGATTTTTATGCCAGACTTGTTTGTACTCAATGACACCGACTGACTGGGCAGGTAATTGTTATAATCGGTTTTAGAATGAGAATTTGGAAAGCAAATTAATTTTATTTGTTCTTGGACAGTTAAAAAGGATATTGAAAGTTAAAACACTGGAACACTAGAAGAGCTTACAGGAACCCTGGCACCTCAGCTGGCAACAGTGATGATTTCGGAGCAAGTAAGTTATAAAATAAAATGGGAATAATAGCAAACAAGTCAGTGTTGGTACCCGGGCTTTTTACAAACAAACATTGCTTGGAATGTTTGTGTGACCAAGTTTATAATACAAGTGAAATAGGGTTATTGTTAAGCAATGCATCCTGTGCTTAACTGAAGTTGTGGTTGTTAATAGGGATCTTCAATGAAAATTTTACCACTCCTGCCCCTAATGTGAATATCTGTGTCCACACCTGGACTCACTTGCTAGTTCAGGGCTGCTGCAGATGCCTGATGAGACGGAGGATGGCAACCCAGAGTGAAGCACAAGCAGGGCTGGCCTTAAGCCATTATGACCAATGTTGTCCCCCCCCCTCACTAGTGCAGTGACCGTATTGCCTGCTTCTGCAGCCAGGATCTCTATGGGCTGTAGGTCAGTGAGGGGAGCAGAGCAGCTTTACCTTGGGCCCTCCCGCCTGACCCTGCCTCCGAACAGTCCAAAATGGGCCTCCTGAAAGCAGTTGGCAGTGATGTCATCATGTTACCACCAACTATTTCCAGGTGCTGCATTTTGTGTGTGTCACCACAAGTGCTCTTCTCGATGAGTGGGGGGGGGCTCTGTGGGGAGGGGGGGCACCATGGGAATGCCCTGCATCAGGCCCCAATGCTGCTACAGCTGGCCCTGAACAGCGGCAGAGCTTCCCAAGGCTTCCTCTGGAGACACAGCCACGCTTGGGACTCAGGGGCACTCTTGCAAGGACAGGGTGGGATGGATGGGATGCCCCCCCCCCACAGGATGCAGTGCACACTCCTTAAGCACGTCTCTATCAGTCCTGAAACCAGGATCATAGCTAATGAACGTGTAGCCCAATGCAGAGGACAAAATGTTGCCCTTGAAGTGACATCACAACAGGAAGTGAAATCACAGTTGTATTTTCATTTTCTCTGTGTTTTTCTTTTTTTTGGCCATAACTTTTGATATAATAAAGATATTTCACTCTGGTTTGTTTCATTGCCTTCTGCATTATATTACCTTTCCAATGATATATAACATTCATATAAACCGAGGTTTTCATATTGCCCACCAGTGTCAAATTCAGCTTGTTGCCCCCCCCCAAGCTTGTTGCCCAGTGCGATTGCACCCCCCTACACTTCTTTAGCTACACCCCTGGCTGAAACGTTGGATAGGTCTGGGCCTACAGTCAGTGGTGGTAAAAGCCCGAATGCTTAACTCAGCACATTTTGGTGCATAGCTGAACTGTCTCATGAAACTTAGACTATGGTTTTGATTGCCTCACATTTCATATCATCAATGAATCTCTCCTCTTCAGCCAGAGTCTACTTTGTACCACTCACCCTGGCCCTCTCTCCATTCCAAACCCCTTTCCTCAGCTGCCTTGTTTGAGTACTTGCTTTTATTTATCTTAGTAGTTTAAACGAGCACATACCCTCCACAGAGGGCTAGTTCACCCTTGGGCTGAGTGTATAGGTTTGAACTTGTTTGTGTGTGCGCGTGAGTGTGTGTACCCTTGATCCAAAAATGAGAAACGGTCAAGTTGTTTCGAATCTATCTGGTTAAAATATTTCAGTTCAGTCCATATGCCTGCTGCTTTTGCATCCAGCTGGTCATATATGCCCAAAGAATGCAGCTGCTACCTACCAACCTCAAATTAGCTCAACAGATCCCTGTCTATCATGATGGATATTATTGACTTGCCTTATTTGTGTGTGTTAACAGGCAATTCCTGGGAGGAGGAAATAAGTGAAGCAAGAGAAACAGCACGGAAATTTGTCACTGGGAGATCTGGGGATAGATTTCCCCAAGCACATCATTCTCCGGCTCTTTCTTTCCTATGTTAAGTCATTCATTCTCAGCAGAACTAGGGAATTTAGGGTGACCCATATGGTTGCAAGGATGAGAACATATGAAGCTTTCAGATTCAAAACTCCACTTTTTTTGATAATCAAAAAGGAAGCTTTCAAGGTAGGTGTGCATAGCTTGTCCTTGGAGATGTACAAAACCTCATTTGGAAAGACAGTGATTTGGATAAGATGGAAAGAATATGCATGAGTGCAGCTACACATAATGTGGTTCTGTAGTAGGTGAGGACTAAAGGTTTAAGCTAGGGATGTCAAATATAAGACTCTTGGGCCAGATGAAGTCTTCAGAAACTCTTTAACTGGACCACCTGCTAATTGGGCTGTCCTAGCACCATGATCAGCTGCTCTCGGCTGCTGTATTGGAAAAGGCAGGAGATACCCCAAGGAGATATAGAATGGTATCAGCAATAGCCCCTTGTCCCAGATAAAGCAGGGATTATAGGGTTAATCCCCAAGGTCTTTGCAAGCCTAGGGAGCATAGCTGTAGTCTGATTAAATCTCCGGCTTTGAAGGGAGGTTAGCACAGGTGCGGATGGGTGTGGCTGATGAATTAAAGCCTGCCCACTGATTGGCTGGCCTCAGTATAAAGCTGGAGGCTGGATAGGTGCTGCACTGATGGAGTGCTGGCTGGACTGCCTGCCTGCAGGATGGACTGAGGACCTGGCTGAAGGACTAGATAAGGTAAGGTTGTTTTGGGAGACCATTGTTGGGAATTGTTGTATGTCTACCACGACCCTAGAGCCACCAAGTGGAGGAGGCAGTTATGGCTTGGGCAAGCTGACTGCCTATTGTTTGGTAGTGGGGTTTATTGGTGCTAGACTTAGAGTAGTTTGGAGCTAAGCCAGTGATGAGGGCAGTCTGGAGGAGGCTGGCCAGCCGGTGATCCCAATCAAAGCTGCTGGAAGAGAGGAGGCCCAGTGGGTGAATGAACCCCCTCCCTCTTGCCCATCTCTGAGGCTGCTCTGTGGCTAAACTAGTTAGCCTAGTGTGGGCATTAGGGCCCTTGGGATGGCCCAGCAGGGAATTTGGAGGAACAGCTGCTCAACTGCAAAGTGATGCATCCACAGAAAACTGGGCTCTCCCAGAGCTTCCCAATCATGCAAGCAACCCTTTCTGCATCACTGCTTCTGCCAAGGTGCTGGGAGGGAGAGACAGAAGGAGGCCACAGGCGGCAAGGAACGTTACCGGGGAAGAGGCAGACAAAGAGGGGTGAGAAAGGGAGAAGTTGCCAAAATGTTAGGAGAGCCCAGTTAGCAAGCAGGCTGCCATCTCAGCAGAGCCACTTCTGCTAGAGCAGGGGTATCCAAACTTTTCAGTACAGGGGCCACATTGTATATTTACATTTTTGCAGGCCGAAAAATAATCAGTTTTATAATCAGTTTTTTATCCCCTGCTAACTGGGCAAGAGGCACTTTACAAATGGTGTTCCTCTTATATCTAGCAGGGGGAGAGTAATTGTCCCTCTTCACCCCAGTTACAGTGTATTTTCTAGTGGCTGTTGCTGGTGGTAGTCTGCATTTTTTTTAGATTGTGAGCCCTTTTGGGACAGGGAGCCATTTAACTTTATTATTATTTGCCTGTAAACCACTTTGTGTTGAAAAGCGGTATATAAATACTATTTGATTGCTTTGACTGATTATAAATAAATGAATGAAATTTAATGAATGAATAAGTTTTTCTTGGTTAACATATATATAATCAGCATGATATGATCCAGAACGAAAGAGAAATGTCACAATTATAAAGAAACAATGCCTTGCTTAAACTGAGAAATGATATATAATGAGTAAAAATAAGTAATGAGTTAGCAAATGCTCTGACAAAAACAAGAAGTTGCTGCAGGCTGGATAAAATCTTGTGGTGGGCAAGATAAGTCCCCCGGACTGTAGTTTGGAGACCCTGTGCTAAGGGGTCAGTTTGCAGAGCACCTCTCAGTTGCTGAGCTGTGAAGTCCTGCCTCAACAGAAGCAGCACTGCTGAAAGGGCAGCCTGCTTGATAATTGGGCTCTCCCACATTTTGAAAATATGATCAAGATTTGCATATTTTCTCTCCTGTCATTTGCAGCTAATGAGTTCCTAAGTGGGAAAAAGTGTTTATCGCCTGCTTAATGACATCAGTTTTTGTTGAATGACATCACTTCCAGCCCTCAGCAGGCACCATGAGTGCTATTTGGCCGGCTATATGAAAAGAGTTGGGACACCTCTAGTTCAGTGGTTCCGAAACGTCTCCTCAGAAGTTGGGAACCCTGGGTTTGCATGGGCAGGGGAGAGAGCATCTCCATGCTGGGCATCTCCACAACTGTGCTGCTCCTGGGCAAGGAGGGGATTTTTCAGCTTACCTGGATGTCACTAAGACTCTTGGGGGAGCCTGCAACCCCCTCTGCAGCCCTCCCAGAGGCTTGAAAATCTTGTAAAAGGTAAAAAAAAACACTTCCTGGTTTGGGCTGAAAACAGGAAGTAGTGGTTTTTTTGCTTTTAACAAGATTTTCAAACCTCTGGGGGTCAACAAGATTTTCTACAGTGGGGGTCAAAGGCTCCCCAGACCCTCCAGCACCATAGGGAACCCCAGGTAAACTGAAAAATCCCCTCCCTGCCCAGCAGTAGCAATTGTGCTGCTTCAGATTGTGAGGGCCATTCACCCTTTTTTTTGTTCCCTGGTGCATCACAACCAACCAGTTTGGGAACCACTTCTCTGGTCTAAGCTAAGAACTTTCTGAAGAAGCTGGGTTTTGAGGTAAGAATTGAAGGAAAAGAGAGAGGCATTCTCTGCAGGAGGCAGAAAATTCCAAGCAAAACGGACAGCAAGCGAGAATGGGCAGATTCATTGAACAGAGCTGAAGACTTTAGCCATAGCTCAGGGAGGGCACAATCCTAACCTGGAGTTAGGCTGGCACAGTTAGGCCAACAAAGTTTGGCTGGCACAAAAGCCACTGTAAAGCACGTTTGGACCACTCCTGGAGTCAGGGAGGATGGTGCACGTCTGTGTGCTGGCCTCACTGACTCTGAGAATGATCCAAACATACTTTACAGTGGTCCTTGTGCCGGCCAAACTTTGCTGGCCTAACTGTGCCATCCTAACTTCAGGTTAGGATTGTGTCCTGAGAGACTGCCTGCTCTTACAGTCTTCAGTAGGCTTCCTGACATTACAGCTATGCCGAAGCAAAGAGACCAGAATCTTGTTACACAGTTTAAACAGTTTTTGTGGTGTGACTTAATCCCTAGACACAAGTTCATGGCAATCTAATACGACGAGGTGATCTGCAGTGTGGTAATTGTAACTGTGACTTGACTCATTAATTTTTGGTAACAGTTTCTAAGCAGCTCATTAGGCAGCTATTGAACAGCAGATGTCAATCTGGGGAGTATTTCTCTCAGGGTGCGAAAGAAATGGTGTGTCCAGGTTTACCACAGGTTCCAAGCGGTTCAGGTTCTGTAAACATGAGAGGGTTGGCCAGTGAATAAACTCTCGGCTCACTGAGTTGGAGACATTGTATATATAAAGTACTTTGATGAGAGCATCAGTCAGGTACCTCTTGCTATGTGGATTCTGAATTCCGTTGGGGAAGGAAAAAAACCAGGATGAAGGGGGAAGACTGCTGAAATAATAATCGGCACAGTGGCACATAAGGTGGACACAAAGAAAATGTTTTCTTTTCTAAACATTTTCATTTAGGATCTACATGGGGTGATTTGTTGATGTGTTTTAAGTCAGCCACAGTACATTGGCTGCAAATAGGCATGCATTAGTTCCTCTTCATATACCCGCACCTTGGCTATGGTGAGCCAGGCTTCAGAATCTGCAGGCATGTAAATTAAAACTGTCAATTCACAATGCAGAACATATGTTTTAATCGCATACCTGCGATACACTTAACCAATTGATTTCATGCACCGATAGTGAGAGAGGGGCCCCCTCTCTCTCAACAAGACCCTCAGCTGGACAATGCTGGAAAGGCCTAACGAACTGTGCTTTTGCATTGCTTAAATCATTGCTTAATCTTATAGTGGGAATGAAGAGAATCTTGTTCAAGATTTCATCTGCCCCAGGGGTTGAATGGCAGTGCTGGGCAGATCTGAATTGATGCGGCTGTTTTTCTTAGAAGGAATGCCATTTTGGCTCACCAGTGGTGGGGAAGATTTTGTTGTATTATGTCCTTTAGAAAATAAGTTTTAGGGCCAAAATACAAACTACTTGTTCTATGTAGCCTGGTGGGGGTTAGTTTAATTATTTATTTATTCAAAATATTTTGCCTCCTGCCTTTAGCTTCCTCACTGGGGCTGCAATGCTAGCCACACTTTCCTGGGAGTAAGCCCCATTGAACACAGTAAGACTTGCTTCTGAGTAAACATGCATAGGACTGTGCCCTGGGAGGAGTTCGAAGCTGCTTACAGTACCTCCCCCACCCCCACCCCACCCCACCCCCCACACACACTTTAATAGAAGTTCTGTCCCTCATTTACAGATTCCTCATTTAGAGGAAGGGTTTTTTAATTAAAATTTTGTGAAGGACACAACCATGAAGGACACAGTTGAGCTCAAAACCACATTGGGACAAAACACTAACCTTCTCCCTGAGTCTCCACTCCTCACTCCCCCATTATGATTTTGCCACATTTCACAGTTCCCAACTTAACATTTAGAAATAAAACTAACATCCCTGCAGTGGGCCATGTAATTACAATTAGGCATATGTGTAGGTTGATCTCAATACATAACCTTCTCAAGGGTAAATTCTTTTATGGTTCCCCTTGAAACACACTTGACTACAAATAGTTATGGTCAGCAGCGGCATTCAGCCGGTACGCTGGGCGGGACTTACCTTTGAGCGGCAGTCCACCCGTTGCGCCACAGTGCGTTCTGCCGCTTTCCTGCCCGCTGGGGCGGGTGGGAAAGCGGCGGAACGCACCGTGACGCAACGGGTGGCCTGCCGCTCAAAGGTAAGTCCCGCCCAGCGTACCGGCTGAATG
>JAJKFI010000018.1:1383502-1442043 GCA_029204185.1 Lerista edwardsae | reverse complement strand
CGCTGCTGGTTATGGTATCAGTGGCACTACCAAATTCAGAACAACACTGGCTCAATCCTATGCATGTTTTCTCATAAGCCAGTTCTGCTGTGTTAAGTAATGCTTTCTCTTCTCTCAGATAAGTGTGCACAGAATTCCTTGGGGGCTTTCTTGTTGGGCCTAAAGACTTTGTTATTTAGAACAGCCTTATAAGAATAGGTCTCTTTTTAGTATTGGACATTGCAAAGTTTTTCATGTACTGTAAGTTAGACTGCTGCTAGTTTTATGATCCTCCTTGGTCTCAGTGTGATTTTAAAATGCTGTCTTATTTTTTGTAGATTGTTTTTACTCTGCTTTTATGTTGTAAGCTATTCTGAATGCCCTTTGAGGAGTTGGAGTATAAATCTAGTAAATAAATTTATTTTCCTGTTCCCCAATTGCCGTTTTCTGGTTCCCCTGGTGGGTTGCAACCCACCAGTTTGGAAACCACAGTCCTACAGCATATTTCTTGTTAAAAAAAACAAACAAACACCAAACACATAAATGTTCATTTGTTTGTTTACAGTCTTTGAAGTCCAAGACTAGTTTTGGGCCCACCATACCTTGCTGTAGTTCCTCAAGGCTAAGCCCCCTCAATGAGCAAAGATTTTCTGAAATCTGAAATTTTCACATGTATTTGAACTCCTGCCAAATCTTCATCTTCCAGTCACCGTCTCACTGGTCGTAGCACTAACAGCCTAACTGTGCAGCCTGCAACTCATGTGCTCTGCCTAATCTCCTGGGCATGCCACTTTTCTATACGTTGGGGATCTCCTGTATGGGGGCTCATTCATAGGGGTTATGATTGGGCCTCCCTTGTTATTTTGCTGATAGTACAACTTAACTTTAATTGGGAGTTCTAAACGTTGCACCGAATGTGGCAGGATACGCTCTAGAGCTTTTGCTTCTCACTAGGATGTATTTTGGTTCTTGTCTTTGGAACAATGATCAGTGAAATCAACAACAAAGCCCTGGCAGTATTTCATCATAACAAATATTTGTGAAGCGTACTTGGCATGGATTTTTGTTAGCCCTTTATGAATTACTGGCTCTGCATGCCTATTGCAATTCCTCTCACATTTCTTTTTTTTCCTCCTCTTTTTTTATGTCATTCATGGCTCAGCTGTGGGAAAAGGAATAATTTCAAGGATTAGTAATAGGATATGGAGCATTTCACCTCTAGGTCACTGGTTTGAATCCACCCTCTGTCAGTTGTGATTGAAAATCATTGCCATTTGATTGCTTTTCGGTGGCCTATCTGACATGAGCTGGTGGTCCCAGCCTAGATCCTAATAGATGGGTGCCCACATCTGTCTTCAGCCTCAGAATTACCTGGCTAGTTTAGTCTGAGGAAAAAGCACACTGGTGAGTAGCTGATGCTTGATTTTTGGAGGTGGTCCAGCCTGTCAGAAAGGTCCCTGCTTTTGAGAGGGAAGGGTTTGCCTTCAGACAAAAGGGATCCCTAAACCAAATTGAGAAGTCCTCACTCAGTCTGCATTCCTATAGTATGACTAGGGCCTGCAATAATTATAGCAGACACTTAGATTACTGCAATGCGCTCTATGTGGGGCTGCCTCTGAAGACGGTCCGGAGACTAACTAGTGCAGAATGCAGCTGCCCGTGTGGTTGCTAGGCTCATGGGTTCGACTTAGTCGGGCCGTTGCTTCAGCGGCTACACTGGCTGCCAGTTCCTTTCTGGGCCCAATTCAAAGTGCTAGTTTTGACTTTTAAAACCCTTTACGGTTTGGGTCCAGGGTATTTGAGGAACGGCCTCCTTCCATATAATCCTACCCGTACTCTTAGGTCATCTGGGGGGGGCCCTTCTGCCTGTGCCGCCACCAGGAGGGGGACGGCGGCCAGGAACAGGGCCCTCTTGGCGGTGGCACCATGACTGTGGAATACCCTCCCCTTAGAATTAAGAACTGGTCCCTCTTTAGCAATATTTCGACGGGGCCTGAAGACTTTTTTATTCAAACAAGCTTTTAATTGTTGACATGCTGGCTGGCATTTTAAATTACATTTTAAACTACAATTATGGGATTCATGGGGCCTGCTTATTTTAAATTTTATATTTTAAACTGTTTTAATATTGTTTTGTTTTAATTGTTATATATTGTTCTATTTTTAGTTTGACATTTTGATATTGTAAGCCACCTTGGGTGCCCATGGGGTAGAAAGGCGGGATAGAAATCCTATAAATAAATATTTGATCATCTGAGAACAGGTGGAACCATTGCCATCTTCCCATGATTTTTTTATTGACCCAAGACTCAGTAAGGACGAGCCAATCTCAGAGGCAATAAGACCACCTCAAGTTAGTTATTATTTAAAATGAATGTGGAAATTCATCTTCAGTCTTGATTCTGTGCAAAACATACATTCAGAGATGAATAGAGTTACGCATGGAGGATATAAAATGACAAAGAGAAGCACAGTGGGCTCTTCTTTCCGAGTATGATTCTTGTTTCAGTACATGAGTCTTCAGTATTAATTAAGTCAAGGAGACGCATGGAAAAACAGCACGGAATTTCTGAAGAGTGGGTGAAAATAATATGCTGGATAATAAGAAAGAGCAGTTTCAAGAGAGAAGTTGCAATATATTGCTTCTTTATCATTGGATCCTTTTTTTTTCTTTTCCCAATTTAAGATCGAGATCTTAACAAGAATTGCATCCTGTCTTTGGTGGAACTGACAGAAACACATTTTCAATTACTGCTGGGTGACAATAGAACAACAATGTTAGTGCTTCCTCCCTGCACAAAACAGGCTATTTCTCGGCTTGCAACAGCACCTACTTACAAATAGTTGCTCAAGGGTCTCTTACAAATGCTTTTCTTTTTAACAACGTGCTGTAGTTATGGAGAGAGTGGGTTCGTGAAACATTTACGAGGAAAAGGGCATTTCTTTGGAAGTTGCAATAAAGGAAATGCACCTTCTAGATTAAAGAAAAATGGATGGGCCTAGATTCTTTTCTGTTCACAAATGCATAGTGGCCTTTCATTTCACTGGGACAATGTTTGCCATCAAGACCATCAAGATGGGGTCTGTTGGCAGGGAAACTGCCTGAACAATAAAAATCCCAGTTTCCTTAGAAATACCCTAGAAATTGAGGTGATTCATAACTTAGCTCAGCTAATGAGTGTGACATTTCTGCACTCCTATCACATACTGACTTCCATCTGTTCCAATGCCCAAGACTTCATCTTCATCTCCTGTCATGTGCTCACATTTTTGCTTCCCCTGTTCCCCCAATAACTGCATAAACAGGGGTCTCACATTAATCACTGGTCTGATATCCGTGGATTTTGACATCCGCGAATGCTGGGCTGGCCCCACCCCCAAGCTCTTCTAGCTCAACTGAGCTCCGATTGAATCCGGAGGCATTCTGAAGCCTGCAGAGGCTGCATGCGAAAACCAGAAGTTGTGTTTACCAGGTGCCTTATGAGGCCTGTAGAAGGTCTCAGAAGTGACCAGATCCATTTAAACGTAACTTCCAGTTTTTGGCAAAAACTGGAAGTTGCCTTTTCTTTTCTTTTTTTTGCATCCGGGCTTCATTCTGCCTCTTGATTTGGGCTGACATTTTGATTACAATCCTAAATGCTCTTCCCTGGGAGTAAGTCCCATTGAACTCAATGGGAACCGTCTTATACGTAGACCTGTATAGGCTTGTGCTGCTTCTCATATTTCTGTGGTCTTGTGATACTGCCCTCATGTCATAAAATAGCCCCTAATCATGCAGAAATTACAAGGCACTCACATTGTCGAATTTTACTGCTTTAAAGGTAGCCATGAGAATCTAGGGAATCAAGTCACCCAACCCAGCCTTGCCAGGTTGCTAGTCTTCAGTCGTAACAATAGGATTTCTAGCTATAAAGGTATGTATCATGAAGGGTAAAGCACTATAAAGCAGGTGCAGATAGTAATCCTGACTCTAGTCCTGCTCACACAATTGCATTCCTTAAAACATTGCCAGGGGTTGTGTGGGGTGGTGGCCCCTCTTGGGCTTCATCTGTCATGATGTTCTTCTTTTTTGCACGTAGGGTCTTGGAGAGCATTCAAATATGCAGCCTGAAGTGGGACAATCCAGAAAAGAGTTCTGCTGAATCTGTAGCTCAGCCCTTTACCTGATCTCTGCTGCATCTGTTTCTTGGTGCAGTAACGAAGGCATATGGTGCGACATCTGCACAACTTCTGTGGTCAGCTCAACTTGCAATATCAGTATAGTAGCAGAACAGCAGTCCTTTAACATGGTCCCACCCATTTTTTTTTTTGAAAAGCTGTTTATTACTTGATGGTTTTTTAGTATGCTTTTCTGAGCTGCCTTGGGTGTTATTTTAATAGTGCAACTTTTTATTATGCATGTATTTAAGAAATTCGTTTCCTACCTTTCCTTTTCCAAGGGAAATGCCCAAGGTGGCTTACAAATTTCTTTAAAAAAATAACAATGAAGTTTACAATAAATAAAAGAATAAATAAAAACAGTTGGGGTGAGCAAAACAAAAATATTTTTTTGCAATAAATAATAAAAATGTTTTGAGTCAGGCTAGATATTCACATTCTTCCAGCTTTGTGCTGGAAGTACTGATGGGGATGTCATTACAGGGAATGGTTGTACTGATGGGAATGCACTTCACATTGCAAATAAGAGAGATGACAACTGTCTGTCTAACAGAGCTTGGCCCTAATGAGAATGGATGGAGGGTGGATAAAGCAATTAACAGAGTTAGCTAAATTTAATTATTATGCATTAAACTATAACATACCATCAACCTGTCAATCACTTTCTTGGACTTGGTAGACATGGTCCGATGAGTTTTTAATGCACATGCACTCATGTGTTCATTTTCACCCCTATAGACTGCTGGCCAAACTACCATCCCTCCCAGTTCCATGCAAGCAAGCAAGCATGAGCTCTCCTACAGTTTGTTAGGGCAGGGAGGAGGAAATGGAGCTGCTAAAGCAAACATGAGAAAGTGAGGAATCGATTTTTCATTAGGAACTTGTTGGTTCATGATCAGCTGTGGTGTGTGTTTCATGATGAAACTTTTCCTGGGCAAAAGAGTGGTATTTTATGCAGTGAGAGCCAAACAGGAAAGATGTGCTCCTAACAGCACAACCCATCTGTGGGGCCTTGGTCCGTAAATGTGAGACTTGTTTCACTTTGACTCCAGTGTAACTCAGGTAGGCCCCTCTTAGCAGTCAAGCACTAATAGACTGTCTGTAATATCTCTTTCTATGAAGTGAGCGCTTAAGACCTTGGCAGAGCAGATAACATTCTGGGAAAAAGAGATAATAGCCTTTCTCCATGGTCTTTCCCCCCTATAATTGTGCAGAACATTGTAAACCACATATTCAGTGATCAAATACTTTATTCTGATTAGCTATTGCTTGGTGTGAAGGTTTTTAACTTCACTAAATTATCTCCCCACCCTTCTCTCATTCCATTAACCTTAGCATTACAAAGCACTTTAATTCTGGATAAATAGCTTTCCTGTGTTTTGCCTGCTAGCTTTTGACACACCTCCAGTATTTCAAGCTTCACCTGTAGGGTAATTCTTGCTTGTTTTAAACCAGCAAATGACTTATAAATGAGTCCCAAAAAATAGATTTTTCCTGCATTTTTAATGGTGTAATTTGTTGGATTTAAACGTGCACGCACGCACGCACGCGCACACACACACACACACACACACACACACACACACACACACACACACAGAGAGAACACTTTTAACACTTTAAAAACAATATGCCATGGCTTTGCTAATTTTGTGCGATGAACCTCAAATTAGTAAGATACTTAGAAATAATTCTTTAAATGACTTCATGAGAGTAAGGGTCATTTATTCCCCCTTCCCCAATGATAAATGTCAAAAAAAAAATCAGAGGCATATGCTCTCAGTTTTTTTTAAAGGAAAATTGCTTGTATCCTTCAGCATCTGAAGGGCATTATAGATTGTGAAGAATTAAAGGGTGGTTCCCACAAATGTTGGGCACATGATAGGCTGCTTGTTTTCTAGACAACTGTTATACTTTATCAGCCCAGGTTCTGTAGTTTGATTAGTACAGTAATCACTTGATCCTGTTTTCAAGTGGCCATTATTTCTGGAACATCTTCCCAGGGGGCTATTGCTCTTTCTTCCTTCAAAAGCTCTTTCTTCCTTCAAAAGCTTCCTTTTTGTGAAGCAGTTAGCTTAGGGCCTGATCCTGCGGGCCATATCATGGCAGTATGCGTGTACTGTAGGCTAAATACACTGCTCAAAACAATAAAGGGAACACTTAACCAACACAATGTCACTCCAAGTCAATCACACTTCTGTGAAATCAAACTGTCCACCTAGGAAGCCACACCGATTGACAATCAAGTTCACATGCTGTTGCACAAATGGAGTAGACAACAGGTGGAAATCATAGGCAAGTCACAAGACACCACCAATAAAGGAGTGGTTCTGCAGGTGGTGACCACAGACCACTTCGCAGTCCCTCTGTGTTCTGGCTGATGTTTGGGTGACCTTTGAATGCTGGCGGTGCTGTCACTCTAGTGGCAGCATGAGGCGGAGTCTGCAACCCACACAAGTGGCTCAGGTAGTGCAGCTCATCCAGGATGGCACATCCATGCGAGCTGTGGCAAGAAGGTTTGCTGTGTCTGTCAGTGTGGTGTCCAGAGCATGGAGGCGCTACCAGGAGACAGGCCAGTACACCAGGAGACGTGGAGGAGGCCGTAGGAGGGCAACAACCCAGCATCAGGACCGCTACCTCCGCCTTCGTGCCAGGAGGAACAGGAGGAGCACTGCCAGAGCCCTGCAAAATGACCTCCAGCAGGCCACAAATGTGCATGTGTCTGCTCAAACGGTCAGAAACAGACTCCATGAGGGTGGTATGAGGGCCCGACGTCCACAGGTGGGGATTGTGCTGACAGCCCGACACCATGCAGGACGATTGGCATTTGCCAGAGAACACCAAGATTGGCAACCTCGCCACTGGCGCCCTGTGCTCTTCACAGATGAAAGCAGGTTCACACTGAGCACATGTGACAGACGTGACAGAGTCTGGAGACACCAGGGAGAACGTTCTGCTGCCTGCAACATCCTCCAGCATGACCGGTTTGGCAGTGGGTCAGTGATGGTGTGGGGTGGCATTTCTTTGGGGGGCCACACAGCCCTCCATGTGCTCGCCAGAGGTAGCCTGACTGCCATTAGGTACTGAGATGAGATCCTCAGACCCCTTGTGAGACCATATGCTGGCGCGGTTGGCACTGGGTTCCTCCTAATGCAAGACAATGCTAGACCTCATGTGGCTGGAATGTGTCAGCAGTTCCTGCAAGATGAAGGCATTGATGCTATGGACTGGCCCGCCCGTTCCCCAGAATCCAATGGAGCACATCTGGGACCTCATGCCTCGCTCCATCCACCAGCGTCACGTTGCACCACAGACTGTCCAGGAGTTGGCGGATGCTTTAGTCCAGGTCTGGGAGGCGATCCCTCAGGAGACTATCCACCACCTCATCAGGAGCATGCCCAGGCGTTGTAGGGAGGTCATACAGGCACGTGGAGGCCACACACACTACTGAGCCTCGTTTTGACTTGCTTTATGGACATGACATCGAAGTTGGATCAGCCTGTAGTGTGTTTTTCCACTTCAATTTTGAGTATGATACCAAGCCCAGACCTCCATGGGTTAATAAACGTGATTTCCATTGATGATTGTTGTGTGATTTTGTTGTCAGCACATTCAGCTATATCAGGAACAAAGTATTTAATAGGAATATTTCGTTCACTCAGATCTCAGATGTGTTGTGTAAGTGTTCCCTTTATTGTTTTGAGCAGCTTATATTGCAAATGTGCAATAAAGCACGTTGGTGACATCACACATCGGTGCCTGGCCCCAACATGAGTGGAATATGAGTAAACATGAGTAAAGCATGTGCGTGCCAGCGCTTCTGGGGCAGGCACCTGTGTTGAGGCCACAACGCTGGCAAAACCCATGGTTTGCTGCTCCTGCGCCAGCTGAGTTTGACTGGTGCAGGGGTGGTACTGGGTGGGGGGAAGGCGGGAGGGAGGGCGGAATGGGGTGGGGTGGGCATTATGGGAGGTGGGCCAGCCCAGGGAATGGGGTGGAGCTTGGATGAGGCCACATCCAAACCCCTGTCCCCAGTCCATGCAACCCCAATTACGGCCATGTGGCGTTCTTGGACCTGCGCCCGCTATATAGTGGGCGCAGATCCAAATAGCCCATAGGGGCAGCTGGCACCTACCCCAGGGCTAGGGGCTGAACTTGCCCTGTGGAGGCTCCGGCCTGCTCCTAAGCTGCGCTGGATGCAGCACAGGCCCACTGGCCTGCATGTTCCAGAGCTGCTTAGGATTGTGCCCTTATTCTCAAACCTTTTTAGGGTTGTTTGCAGCAGTGTTACATTACTCCAGACAACAAGTGACCTTCCAAAAATCCAGCTGGCCAATTCCATGCCCAAGGATTGTGTAAACTGATTCAAACAACTTGCTTACCCTATTGAATGGGGATGGGGAGACGAGGGGGAGAGAGCAAAAAAACTACATATTCAGTTATGCTTTCATTTGACTCATCCACAGCTGATCTGAACACACACATCAATGCAAATCTTTGTTAGAAAGGCCGAGACTTGGATCATTCAACGTGTGTACACCAGATGTCCAAGGAACATTGGATGAATCAAGCACAACTGGATTCAAACTTCCACAGAGAATGAAATTACAGGTTCTGAACCTACATTTGTACAATAGGATCTCAGAAGGTGATTTGGCATGTCACTTACGTCAGACTGAATGTGAGAATGTAGCTTAATTGTCAGCATAAAATGTGTTCTTTGCGTTGAAGTGGTTTTTTTTAATTTTAGAGAAAAGCAAAACCTAGCAATGCAAAGAAATAGAGGAAAACAATAGAATGGGAAAGACTAGAGATCTTTTCAAGAAAATTGGAGATGTCAAAGGACAATTTCATGCTAAGGTAGGCACAATAAAGGACAAAAACGGCAAGGACCTAACAGAAGCAGATGAGATTAAGAAGAGGTGGCAAGAATACACAGAGGAACTCTATAAGGCCGATCTCAATGTTCCTGATAACCACAATGGTGCGGTCACTGAGCTTGAACCTGACATCCTGGAGTGTGAAGTCAAGTGGGCTTTAGAAAGCCTCACTAACAACAAAGCTAGTGGAGGTGACAGCATTCCAGTGGAATTACTGAAAATCTTAAAAGATGATGCTGTCAAAGTGCTGCACTCCATATGCCAGCAAATTTGGAAAACCCAGCAGTGGCCACAAGACTGGAAAAGATCAGTTTACATTCCAATCCCAAAGAAGGGCAATGCCAAAGATTGTTCAAACTACCGCACCATTGCACTCATTTCACATGCTAGCAAGGTGATGCTCAAAATCCTACAAGCTAGGCTTCAGCAGTATGTGAATCGAGAACTACCAGATGTACAAGCTGGTTTCCGAAGAGGCAGAGGAACTAGAGATCAAATTGCCAACATTCGATGGATCATGGAGAAAGCCAGAGAGTTCCAGAAAAACATCTACCTCTGCTTCATTGACTATGCTAAAGCCTTTGATTGTGTGGATCACAACAAACTGTGGCAAGTTCTTGAAGAGATGGGAGTACCAGACCACCTTATCTGTCTTCTGAGAAACCTGTACGTGGGCCAGGAAGCAACAGTTAGAACTGGACATGGAACAACCGACTGGTTTCAAATTGGGAAAGGAGTACGACAAGGCTGTATCCTGTCACCCTGCTTATTTAACTTATATGCAGAGTACATCATGAGGAAGGCAGGGCTGGATGATTCACAAGCTGGAATCAAGATCGCTGGGAGAAATATCAACAACCTCAGATATGCAGACGACACCACTCTAATGGCAGAAAGTGAGGAAGACTTAAAGAACCTGCTGATGAGGGTGAAAGAGGAAAGTGCCAAAATTGGCTTGAAGCTCAACATTAAAAAAACTAAGATCATGGCCACCACTCCCATCACTTCCTGGCAAATAGAAGGGGAAGAAATGGAAGCAGTGACAGACTTTATCTTCCTGGGCTCCAAGATCACCGCAGATGGTGACTGCAGCCATGAAATTAAAAGACGTTTACTTCTTGGGAGGAAAGCTATGGCGAACTTAGACAACTTAATCAAAAGCCGAGACATCACCCTGCCAACAAAGGTTCGCATAGTCAAAGCTATGGTTTTCCCAGTAGCTATGTATGGCTGTGAGAGCTGGACCATAAGAAAGGCAGAGCGCCGAAGAATAGATGCTTTCGAATTATGGTGCTGGAGAAGACTCTTGAGAGTCCCCTGGACTGCAAAGAGGTCCAATCAGTCCATCCTACAGGAAGTCAAGCCTGATTGCTCCCTGGAAGGACAAATCCTGAAGCTGAAGCTCCAATACTTTGGCCACCTCATGAGAAGAGAGGACTCTTTAGAAAAGACCCTCATGCTGGGAAAGATTGAAGGCAAAAGGAGAAGGGGGCGGCAGAGGATGAGATGGTTAGATAGTGTCACCGAAGCGATGAACATGAAATTGGGTGAACTCCGGAAGCTAGTGGAGGACAGGGAGGCCTGGCGTGCTGTGGTCCATGGGGTCGCGAAGAGTCGGACACGACTTAGCAACTGAACAACAACAACAAAGCGTTTTACATTGTCTCAATGAAAGAACCTGCCCTTTCACTGGTTGCCTCTTTCTTTTTTAATTATCATTATATCTGAAACCATAAAGCTCCTCATTCACTATTTGTTTAAAGAGAGCAGAAAAACGTACGGGAACTTGCACTGAAAATAATGAAGTCGAGCAACTTCCGAAAGCAAAGGAATTTTTATTCCCTTCTGAAATGTTTTTCTCATTTGATGTCACAAGAGTTAAGTGAAAGCTGCAATGTATGTGAGGGAACCTTTTTCTCTCCTTTCCACTAACAAAGTTCTGGAGTTTGGGGCTGTGTATTTTCCTGGCATAGGATTTTTTTTGTCTCTCTCACACAAATGAGTTAAAAACACCTTTAAAATCTGAAGAGTTTGGTCAAGTGGGAAGAATGTAGACAGGATCATTGATGCATGAAGGCTTCTAATGGAACTCAAATATAAATGTAATTGGCTGGTGCCCAACGTGCAAAAATGTGTGTAATTTGCATGGTAAGACCAGGTTTAATCAATGAGAAGACAAATCAGAATGAAGGACAGCTTTCATAACAGCTGCGAAAGTCATGTAAAACCTTTTTACTGAGGCAGTACTGCTCAAGCATAGAATACGGCAAAACACGTGGCATTCAGGTCTGCTTTAATCTAAATAAAACAACAGATCTATAAGCTAATTTAGAAAATCATGCTTGGAGATGGTGCATGCATGAATAGAACTTAGGGATGAGGAGTTAAGATCAAGTATTTTGTGTGTTATTTCCATTGTCATTGAATGAGAGGTTCTATGACTGAACAAAAGGTGTGCACGTGGGGGTGTCTACAAGCATAATAAATGCAAAAAATAAAACAAGGAATGAGCTGCACTACATGGAACTACTCAGAACAACAAAACGTGGAGGGGAGGATTCAATGGTCCAAAGTTGGATTATTAGAACGTCATTTGTCTTCAAAGTTGTAATAACAGCTTGCCAACATGTTTGGCGCCGAGGTCCAATCGGTCCATCCTACAGGAAGTCAAGCCTGATAAATAGTGTCACCAAAGCGATGAACATGAAATTGGGTGAACTCTGGAAGCTAGTGGAGGACAGGGAGGCCTGGCGTGCTGTGGTCCATGGGGTCGCGAAGAGTCGGACACGACTTAGCGACTGAACAACAACAAACATGTTTGGTTTGAAGCTGTCCCTCAGGATGGGTCATGGCTTCGTGGTGGAGCACCTAACATGCATCAATCTCTAGCAGCAGTAGTGTTGCTGTTCAGTCACTAAGTCGTGTCTAGGGTACAGGAAAAGTCCTTTCTGAAACCTTGGTGAGCCCCTGCCAGACTGGGTTGACAATAGTAACCTAGATGGACCAAAGATCTGATGCAGTACAAGCCAAATTCCTATTAATTTTATTTAAAAGAAGGAAAAACCTTCTTTCCTTTACCTTAGGGTAAATCTTCACTTTTCCAATGGGTCTACTCAGATCTATGCCAGCATATATATATGAGGAGGGAACGGGAGAGGAAAAGGTGCAAATTGCTGCTGCCAGAATCCACCCCCCTCACCTAATCTGCCTCCTGCCCTTCCTGCTCAGAAACTTCTCTGTTTCTCCCCCTTCCTCCCACCGCTTAGGCATGGTGCTGGCTTACCTGTTCTCCCACACATAGCTGGTAGCTGCAGTGGGCTGCTGACACCATCACCTTTTGGGGCAGTGGTTCTAAAATGACTGTTGTGTGGCCATGTGCGACGGGGGACTGTTTCCTGTTGTCGTAAAGCCTGTGTGTGGCTGATTGAGATGCATCCAATTATGCATGGGATGGAGCAGATAGAGCAGCGGTTCCCAACTTCCTACTCGGACGTTGGGACTGCTGTGCTGGTGGGGGCAGGGACTGGGGCAGGTGGGGAAGTGCTTTGCGAAATGAGGAAGTGCTTTTGTGAGCAAAAAACTGGGTTTTTTACATCACTGGCGAGGCTCGCAGAATGGGCTTCCCAGACCTTGCCAGAGACTGGCACAACCCCTTCCCCAATGACGTAAGAACCGCCGGGGTGCCCGCAGTGCCACAATTGCTGGGCTGCTCCCCTTAAAGGGGAATGGCCCGGGAAATTCTCCCAATGGTGGGTCGCGACCCCCAGATTGGGAAATACTGAGAGAGAGCCATAGAGGGAAGTTCTTTTCCTTCTCGCACAACACCAGGACCAGAGGACATTCATTAAGGCTGAGAGACAGGAAAGTTAGAGCAGACAAAAGGAAATATTTCCTCATCCAGTGCATAATTGATCTGTGGAACTCCTTGCCACAGGTTGTTGTGATGGCACCTGGCCCAGATGTCTTTAAAAGGAGATTGGACATATTTATGTAGGGACAGTCCATTCCAGGTTGCAAGCTGTGATGATTATATGGCTATAGTAGTCTATCTCTGAATTCCAGATGCAAAGGAGAGGCAACAGGATACAGGTATCTTTTTGTCTTTTGTGGTTCCTGAGGGATCTGGTGGGCCACTGTGAGATACCAGAAGCTTGTCTAGGTGAACCCTGATCCAGCAAAGCTTTTCTTATGTTCTTTTAACATCCACTTATACTCTTCTCTAGCCATTTGCATCTCATTTGTGTATTACCATGCAATATTTATTCAATCTAATATTATAGTTAGTTGAGCAGCAGTATAATGACATGCCAGTTTGTTGTTGATGTTCAAACATCAACTGATGGAGCTATTACCTTACTTAACTCATTGGCAACTCATTCTCCAACAATGATGGAGCAAATGATAGAAGGAGGCAAGGAAGTAGCATTGTCCTTTCAGGATTGCTCTTTTGGGTTAATTGAAAGTAGTTCGCCATTTTCATCCTTTGTACCGTCTATCACTTATTTTCTTTATGTATAAAGCACATTTTGCCTTTATATATTTCTTTCATAAGTATTTGCACAGGAGGATTTGCTAAGGCTGTTTCAGATCAGAAAAAAAATCTCACTGTATATTTCCCCAGTTCATTCAGAATCAGGACTGCACCAACTGCAAGGCTACACAAACAATTCTTTTTTTCTTAATTTCTTTCAGCCCTATTAAAAGTCAAAGATGGCTCCCAAATCGCATTTCCTAATAAGCATCCACCAGGCTGAAAAGTCCTTCCAGTTCTTTGTTCTCAGGCCCAACAGCCATGACAGTGCATATTAATTGCTTTGGATTGTGATATTCATTTGAATATAACTTTAAAGAGACAGGGTTAATACATATGTTCTGTTTGCTCCTCTTGACTTTACAGAATATAAATTATAAGCAGATCCACTTGAATCTGCCACATTGGTCTGTAATGCAAATGTATCTGGGGGCATATTTAGCTGATTTTACAAGCTAACCAAGAAGAAGAAGCAGGCAGTAGATACAAAATCATTCAAGGGCAACCTAGGAGATTGAGTGCTTCTGGTTGCAGCCAAGTCTAATTTATAGCTGGTTCCATTTCTCAGTGAAGACTTTCTTAATTCCATGACAGATTGTTGTTTATGCTTTGTGGCTCCAAACTGTTGAAATGTTTTAACAGAACCAACCAACACCAGCCTTCTGCCTTGCACGGAGCAGAGGGATCATTTTTCCGTGACTTGTGGCAGCTAAACTGGAAATAGCAGGGACTGGGAACTTCTAAACCATGCACAAGAGCAAAGATGTTAGTGACATTCTTGTTACATAAAACATCATCTACCAAATTGGAGTTTTCCTTGAACAAGCTAGTCCACTTGACTTTTTTTTTTAGCAGCATGGTTGCTGTTTATTATTCACATAGCACAGATATGGCCAGCTGGTAACCTGCTGGCTGGAACCCACCCAAAAGGTGATGTCATCCCCCCCCATGACTGTACCAAATGTGAATCAAGGTGTGGTTTTAAAAAATTGGCTACGATGATATTATTTGTAAGTAAAGGGGAAAATCTGTTCCAAGTTATAGGAAATTGGGTTAGCAACAGTGGTGTCATTCAAATGATTTAGGAACAGGAACTCACTTTTGATTGGCACTTGTTGGGAACCCAGAACCAGCCACGGAGCCCGTTAGGATCCGGAACACCCGTTCTGGTCTGTTCCCCCTGAATGACATCACTGGTTAGCAAGTACCAGCATGCACAGTGTGCCATATGAAAAAATGTCTCACATTCAGATATGCAGCAACACAGCAGAGCATACCACAGGCAAACACATGCAGCAGCATGTCATATGGGAAGACAGAAAGCAACTCACAGGAGCATATAATATGTAAACAAGCTCAGCAACCCTTGTCACACAAATACACATGGCAAGATGCCATGTGCAAATATACATAGCAGAATGGCTGGCTGGCATGCAGAGGACTGGGGCACCTGCTTTATGAAAGGCTACAGCACTTGGGGCTCTTCAGACTAGAAAAAAGGCACCTGAGGAGGACATGACTGAGATGCAGGGGACAGACAGAGTGGATAAAGGGATGTTCTTTTCCCTCTCCTTCAACACCAGATCTAGTGGGCACTTGCTAAAATTGAGTTTTGGGAGAGTTAAAACATAGAAAAATTTTCTTTACCCAGTGTGTAATTAGTTTGTGGAACTCCTTGCCACAGGATATGGTGATGGCCTAGATGCCTTAAAAAAGGGATTGAACATAATTCTAGGAGAAAATTTCATCCCAGGTTATAGGCTGTAACCGGTGTGTGCAAGCAAGTAGGCTAACTCAGAATGCTAGGTGCAAGGGAGTGGCAACAGGATGGCGGCATCTTGTTGTCTTGTGTGCTCCCTGAGGCAGCTGGTGGGCCACTGTGATACAGGAAGCTGGACTAGATGGGCCTTTGGCCTGATCCAGAAGGACTCTTCTTATGTTCTTATGCACATTCTGGTAATGGCCATTTTTCTTTGGGTAGCAAATTCCACACATGTAAGACATGTTTCTAACCTTCAGTTAAAATTATTTACTGATTTTCATCAAACCACCTAAGGCACACCCTTGCATTATATATTTTTGACATAATCTAACCTTCCAAAGGGACAAATGAATGAGCATAAATGCTTGCAAATACGGGATGCCTGCCTGCACCATATTTGAAACTGCTATAAATCAAGCATTTTCTGAGGTTAACCACGCAATCCTATTCACATCTACTCAGAACTAAGTCCCATTGTATTCAGTGGGGCTTACATCCAGGAAAGCATTATAAGATTGCAGCCGGACAGCCCAATCCTGAACCGTAAGAGCAGCGTTACCAAAAGGGCGACTGCTGCATCCTTGGGACAAGGGGACATTCAGACCCATGTCAGGCTATCCGGGCCACAGCTGGGGATAAGCCCTCACTGGGCTGCCTTGCCCTTCTCACGCCCGGTTCTGTCCCTTCCCCACCTGCCCTCACCCTAAATGGGCTTACCGGTGGCAGGCACTGCTGGAGTGTTGGCTGTCCCATGCGCCCATGTTGGGACCTGGAGTTAAATGAGTGACAAGTGGTTTGTTGTCTCAGACATGCTTTATTGTACATTCACAACATTCTTGCCACTGGTACACATGTACCACCGGTGATAGGGCCTTCTGGATCGGGCCCTTAGGCTGCACAGTGGCTTCTCAATCCAGAGCTGCCTGGCCATCGTGAACGCAGCGGTAGCCAAATGATAGATATTTTGGGCTTCATAATTATAAAATGCCACAAACTTCAAAGCTGCTTTTTGGCTCTATAACATGAAAATGTGGATATTTGTATAAAATGCTATGCTTGAGAACATTTATTCCCTAACTGTATAAAGCATTTGCTGTTGAACTTTGCCCTTGAGAAAACAGGTGTCCACACTTGACATAAAGGGTGAAAATGTGATTGTATACCCAAATGTTAAATATCAAGCTATTTGATACAAAAGCCGTTTGTGCTTTTGTCTGAGCAGCAACCAGGAGAAGCTGTGTGCCTCTCCAGCGCTGCAAACCAGGGAGGCACGTGGCTTCTCCTGGTTGCTGCTTGGGCTCAAGCAGCGGCCAGGATACACCGCACGCCTCCCCAGTTCGTAGAGCAGGGAGGCGTGGCTTCTCCTGGCTACCGCTTGGACAATTTTGCCTGAGCGGCAACCAGGAGACACCAACGCCTCCCCGGTTCTGGAGGGGGGTGCAGTGTCTCCTGGCCGCCACTCAGGCAAACTTCCCTCGCACAACTTCCCTTGGCCGCGGCTCAGGCGTCCTCAAGGGCGTTGCGTGCGGGATAAGGGCCATTGGCGCCCCCTGGAAAATGGCACCCATGGCTCTTGCCACCCCTTGCTACACCCTAGATACACACCTGGTTATAGGGCTGGGTAGGAATTTTTTGCTGTCATACTGATTGGCCATGGATGGCAGTTTTTGTCACCTACCCCATACTGTCGTGGGACAGGGTGGTTTTTTTTTTTTTTGTGGTTAAGCAAAAGGTGTCTAATATTGGTCACTTGGCGTAATGCATGCGGGGTAGGATAGGTAGGGCCTATCGGTGTCCAATCTGAGGCAGCAAGGTCAGGGGGTGACCCTTCCGGCTCTGATGATGCTTAACCGGCTCGAAGAGCTGGCTGGCAAGCCCCTTGTCTGGACTGGCAAGGCTGTGCAAGGTTCATCCTGCGGGCTAACCAGTTCAGTTGCCTTGACCCTTTGGGGGTGACTAGGAAATCCTGCCTCAGTCCGATGACTGAGTATGGCCCCGAGTCAGATGGTTTGCCCTAGAGACTCAAGGGAGAGGTAGACGGCTAGGACCGTTTACCCTGATCTAGCAGCCTGTACACTGGGAACTAAGGTTATATTTTCTCCCCAACCTGCCCTGCTGCAATGTTGTATAAAATTTTAATAAAGTGGCCCAGTTAAAACCCAAGCTGGAGTCTGGTTTCTTTTTTGGTGGATGCAGGGTAAAGCTATTTACTGTCCATTTAGACTCAATCCTAAGCATGCTTACTTGGAGGTAAACTCCAGGGCTTTCTGTGACCCAAACACCTGTGTATACGTGCTTTGGATTACAGTCTCTCAATAGCTGAGAAATAGAGTTATAGTTTTCTTACTTATTTTTTTTAAAAAATATTACAGTATACTGTAGTTGATATTACTGTATTTGATTATATGCTCATGTGTACAGACCCTTTTCTGTATGAAGAATAAACAGAAAGAAAAGGGGGCAATATAAAATACTGTGTTTCAGTGATGGGTGAAATAACGATTGTATATTATTACAGGGTAATTTGCAAAGAATCCTGTGATCTTTTAGGATAATGGTTATTATAGCAAATCTGACATGATAAGGCAAATATGCAAGGATGATAAAGTTGAGATTGCCGGGAGAACTGAAACAGGGTTTTTTGTTTCGTGCTAAGTTAAAGCACCACTTTTGCTTTAAGTATAGTAAATGAAAGTAATTAGATAAGTGTGTGAGAGAAAAATACATAACTGTTCTGTGATCACAAGTAGTTAAGGAACTGTGTTTCTCTGCAAGAGAACATATTAGCATCAAATGACTATATCCAATGAAGCATCTTGTCTCTTGTCAATAACAAAATGGCAGTTAAGGAGAAGTAATGTTCTGGACTTCTTTAACTTCTTAAAACTTTTCTCTCTTCTCCCCTTTCTTTCTGCTTTGATTGCATGTTCTGACTGAGAGCCCAATCGTATCCAATCTTCTGGTGTCAGTGCAGCTACCGTACAGCCAGTAGTGAAATCAGGGGGTTCGCCCAGGTTCTATAGAACCGGTTGTTAAATGGCCGGGCCCCGCCCACTCGCTTACCTCGGCTGGCTTCGGGGTTTTTTTGCTCTGGCTATGACGTCATAGAACCGGTTGTTAATTCATTTGAATTGCACCACTGCCTACAGCCCCAAGATAAGGGAACCTCTGTGACTGCAGCACACTTGGCATAGCTGCATCAGGGCTGGAAAGTTGGGTAGGATTGGGCCCTGGGTATTTTAAACTCAGTTCTGTACAAAGTAATGCAGAAATAACACCAATTCTCCCCCTGACATGGCCCTGTCACGTGAGTCAGTATTTAATATCTGGCTTTAAGAGGAAATGATAGTCTCTCTCTCTCTCTGGGCGCAATCCTAACCTGGAGTTAGGCCAGCACAAGTGACATGGTAAAGTATATTTGGACCTCTCAGAGCGCAATCTGGAGTTAGGCCAGCACAGTTAGGCCAACAAAGTTTGGCTGGCACAAGGGCCACCGTAAAGTATGATTAGACCACTCTTGACATCAGACAGGCCAGCACACAGACGTGCACTATCCTCTCTGACTCAGAGAGTGGTCCAAACGTGATTTTCGGTGTCCCTTGTGCCGGCCAAACTTTGCTGGCCTAACTGTGCCGGCCTATCCCTAAGTTAGGATTGCGCCCTCAGAGTCAGAGAGGTCAGCACACAGATGTGCGCCGTCCTCCTTGACTCCCAGAGTGGTCCAACCATTCTTTACGGTGGCCCTTGTGACAGCCAAACTTTGCTGGCCTCACTGTGCCAGCCTAACCCCAGGTTAGGATTGTACTCTCTCTTTGGTATCTGCTGGGCTATGGGCCATCAAATAAATTCTCCTTTGTCCATATGTAAAATAGCAAATGGTTATAGCGTCTGTACATAATGGAGCCATTAGCAGTAATCTGCCCCGCTCTGCCAACTGATTTCCTCAGATGAGGATACATGAGTTGGTGTTCATAGGCCTGACTATGTTGTTACCCTTGAATATCCAAAGGTACCTCACAATGTAATGGCTTGCTCTATTATGCCTCTGTTGGATGCAATTACTTATAATGAGATTACATGCTGGTGTGGCTGCACTTGGATTTCCAACTCCTTCTGCATTCCGGTATTAGAATTTACACAAATATGATTCATGATCCAGCATAATGCATAAATAAAATGCTTTTGATTTGATAATGTGTATCTGATCTGTGCTGATTATGCTCAGCACTGCCATTGTACAGCCTAAGCTCCTCTTAGCGTTTGCCAATTCACAAACACAGCAGATATTGTAAATGGATTTTGAAATCCTTTGTAAATATCCTATCTGACCGCGCTACTGGTAATAATTCTGTAGATTTTTTTGTTGATAGCACTTCTCATTTCAAAGGCTACCAGAATTACAATGTGCTGCGGGAAGGTTGGCATTTTCCACAGAGAGGAAAAAATGAACACAAAAAGCAAAATAGAGCAGATACTCTTGTGCGTGCATGTGTGTGTAGGCAAAGATGCTTGTTACAAAGCTTTCCATTTGTATGAGGCGCGCTATTCAGAAGTGAATTCAGGTTTATACTTTAATAAATGAAATACTGGGCAGCCTTGATTCTAATGGTTCACTTTAGCTGCAGCAATAGGAGAGAGAGAGAGCAGTTTGTATGAGCACAACTGAAGCTGCAATCTGTGTTGCAAATGCAGAGAATTATAGAAGTCTATCCTGGCTGTGATCAAACCGTACAAGGCTGCACCAACAAATAGTCTCTGAATGCCACATTAAAAAAAAAGTAGTCTCCTGTGCAAGCACAGAGTTATTACTGACTCATGGAGTAATGTCACACTGCAATGTTAGGTAGGCAGACTTTGATGTATGGGGTGGTTTGCCATTGCCTTTCCCAGTCATCCTTTAACTGCCACATAAAGGGGCAGCAAAACTTGTGCTCAGAAGTTCTATAGGTTGTTGGATTAAATGCAAAAAGGGAACATCTAGTTGTACCCACTGACCATTCCCTGGACTGCCACATGTTGGGCACACAATGGTGACATAGATGCCTGCTACTGCAGCCTCACTGCTCACTGCATTGGTTGCTTCTCCCCATACTCCGAATGATAGGATTGGCTTAGAGTCAGTAGTGAAGAGCTTAGGGAAAGAGAAAGGCAACACAAAATTGCCAGCTGTTACTACTGTTGCAACTATATAGGGGTGGGGCCAGGTTGGCCCGGTCAACACTAGCCAATAGTTCATGTCCATCAAAGGGCACACCTGACTGGGCTTACTCCTGAACTCTCAGTACTGGTGGCAGTGCCACCCCGTGCATCAAAATGGGCAGGTGGGAGGAGTCATGGGGGTCTCGGTGCAGGGTCTGCCCCAGGGCACTCAGCAGCCGAGTTCTGGCACTGCCACAACATAACTAGGGCTGGGCATAGATGCCAGTTGAGCCCTTAACTGTGGTGTTGAGACTCTTCGGGTCCAATCATGTGCTTGACTGGCCTGCATGATGTAGCAGCACCTGTGGGCTGATGGGACCTGGCTGCAGCCGAGAGGTAAGTAAAGAAATGTTTTATGGGTCTGTTTGTATCAATGACGGCTCTTATGCTGGTGTTAATCCAGTAGGTCCAAGGGGACATTGGACTGAACTGGGGGCATAGGATATTGGCGGCCACTGCTGCCGCCAAGATCCTTCCCTCCCGCCCGCTTCCAGTCTGGCCTGTTCACTTCCTTGTTCCGCCTTAATCCTCCCTCTCCCATCAATTTACCTGTGTGGTGGATGAACTGTAGTTTGCTAGCAGCCACATACATCTGCCAGGCAATTTGTGTTGGCAGCAGTTCTCTGTGGCTGCTACTGCACAAGCGGCCCATAGTGTGATGGCAGATTGCAAGAGCCGTCATTGCATCCTGCCCATAGAATTGACGGCATTTTTATTTCTTGGAACTGTTGGGTTGACATTTAAGATTAGGATGAAAACATTTCACATTACTGTGGACAAAGGTTTAGGGAATAACCAATAAGCCCATTGAAGCATTATGTACTTCAGTGCATTGTTCTCAAGTACAGGGGAAATTAGAGCGTGCCAACCCCACACATATTCCCTGTGGGAGATGCTTTATAGGCATGCTTAAGGAACACATCACCTTTCCCCTTCTCCCGCCCATGTTGGGACCCTACTTATGTCACACTCCCAGTTTTACGCAAGGACACCATCACCTCAAATAATTAATATTGGTACATGGGCATGGATGTGATTACTATTTGTTATCTGTGTCATGCTCCAACTCAACAAAGAGAGCACAGAACATTGCTTCTCTTTCCAAAAAGGGGCAATAACATGAACGGGATTGCCTTTGTGCCAATCCGTTTTTGATCCTAATTTTTCACTTTTTATTTGGAACTAAGCTTGCCTTCCTCTCAGAGCCTCGTGGGCTATTACTATGCTCTTTAGCACACAACAAAGAAGTGAAGCAAATAGAGCAAATGCATTTCAGTTTGTGGCACATTTTCATGGCAGGCTACACATGGGTTTTGCTAAGATGGCAGTCATGAATTTGATGCACCATAAATTGCTAGTGAATTAGGGCCCTAAGGGTTGTTTAAATATTGCAATAATCATCTTGTCAGGCAAAGCCCCAAATTCTGCTCAGAGTAAGCTGACGCTTATCAGGAATGGCACAATAGAAGGTTATTTAATTTGGATCATGCTGGATTGAAAAACTGGCATCAGCAGGAGAGAAATGACCCAAATTGGAAACATTCACTGTAACAGGAGCTAGGAGGAGGGAGAAAAGCCTACAAAGCACATGAAACACACGCACATTACTTGGTTGTATAGTTTTCGGTTCATTACATAGACACAAAAATAGTGAGTGGGATTTTTTTGCATTGCTGTCATTCTGCTTGTGATAGAGTCAATGGGAGTTTTGGCACCAGGTTCAGATTTTAACTTAGCTAGGTTCTGATTCAGAGCTAGTATTTAATTTTAGCATTGGATTGTTCGGGTTGCCACCTTTAGGGGTGTGGAGGAAGTCAAGCTAGACTGCACAGTTGCTCAAGTGATGCGGGCTGTGTGAGTGTGATGTTGCCTCCTGGATCAGGAATGAGAGCAAGCCCCAACCTTTCTGATGGGAATTTGCATTGCCATATTATGTTAGAGTATGTTATTTATCGTACTACTCAGTTAAAATAACAAGCCCTCAAAGTGGCTGATGCTATGTTAAAAATATCGTATGAAATATTTGCAACCAGTTCAAGAAGCTCAACAACAGTGGAGTAACACACGATGCGAAAACAGTGGAAACATATTAACACACCTTCACCATGAGATAAATGGATCCAAACAGTTCATATCTAAAACCTGTATCAATAGTTTCTTGAATCTCAAAAGAATTGCTTACTACCTCCTCTTCCTAGCCTTCTTCTTTGATATCGGCCCTCACTATGCCAATCCAGAATGCCATTGCCAAAAGAATCTGTTTTATAGATACAGGGTGCAATCCTAACCAACTTTACAGTATCGGGGTAAGGGCTATGCAGCTCTGAGGTAAGGTAAAACATTCCTTTACCTTGTGGAGGCCTCTGTGACTGCCCTCCAACTGCAGGATGCAGCACATGCCCCATTGGCACAGCTATGTCAGTGCTGGAAAGTTGGTTAGGATTGCACCCACAGTCATATTACTCCTTTCAGTTATTTTCATGGAAAAATATGGGCCCATGATATAGCTGCTTGGTTTTCCATGAGTTGATTACATGTGTGAAATGGTACTTGGAACCGCTACGCATTTTTTAGGAATTGTTGCCCTATAACTAAATTTGGATTCTTAGCAGTCCAACTTAAGGCCAAACATAATGGCAGCAAATCGGTGTGCTTGCCCTAATCACATGCAAAGTGTGGTGTGAAGTCTGAATACAAGGTATGTTTAGTAAGGCATGGGGAACGTGCTGGAAAGTTGGTTAGGACTGTGCCCTAAAACACTTTTTAACGTCAGATTTCCTTCCTGATGGTTGATGAAAGCCTGTTGACGGCTAACACTGTCCTTTATTGTAGTGGTGTGTGTTTTGTGGGTACGAAAATGTGTTTTTACTTGCTGCTGCTTTACTGTTTCATTGCTTCTCAATGGTTTCTGTTGATTTTGGTGTAATATCATTTGGGCAATTGTTGCTTTGTAATTAATGGTAAATTGTTGTAGACTGAAAATATTTTAAAGTATTAGGAAACGAACACGTTCACATGGAAGTTACCAAGAGTAGTGGTCTCAAGCACTTTCGCAAACCAGGCCACTGACATCTCGAAATAGTCTAAGGTCCAGGTCTGGAAAAGAAAAGGCTTGTGCCTTTGATAATGTTTTATATCTTCCTATTAAGCAACATCAAATTAACCCTAATCCCTTTGCAAATGTTAAGACTTGACAAAATCTTTTGCTTAGCACCGTATCCCTGGGCTACCAGCCACCACAGCTAACAAGCACAGCAGTCAACATAAATAAAGCAGCAGAGAGCTCCTTTTCCTCTATAGTGTGGCCTTATTACAGTGGGGCTATATTTTATCCTTCAGAATTCAAAGTTTTGCTTTAAATTCTGCATATCACAGCCATACTAAATATCCCCTCAGACAAGGCGTAAAGCTGCTGAGTAAGATCTCTGCAAATCAGGCAGGCTTTTTCATAAGGCCAACATGCATAATTTATATCTGCATACAATTAGCCTGTTTACATTTATACATTTCCCGTTTCCTTTTATGTGGAATATTCCACCAGATATGAGGTAATGCATTCAGAGAAGAACCCTTTCTTTTTAAAATAAAAGCTGCAGGACCAAACAATTTATAAAACCTAACACCTAATAAATACTTTATGGGCATGGTGGGGGTGGGGGAAGGTGTGTTTTCTTAACTCACTAGCAGTGTATTTACATTAAAGAAGGTTTTTCCTCTTTTTCTACTTTTGGGGGATTATGTCAAGTTGGAAGTTCATAATTTTTTTATGAAACTGATGGGCGTTCCATTTTTAATTTCCACAAGTGTATTGCTATAATGAATTGGCAGCTCTCAGTGTTGAATGGAGAATAGAAGGAAGGGTGGTTTCATTAAAAAAAATTTTAAAGAAGGAAAATGAATGAACACTGAGGGCGCAATCCTAACATGGAATTAGGCCAGCACAGTTAGGCCAGCACAGTTTGGCCGGCACAAGGGACACTGTAAAGTATGTTTGGACCACTCTCGGAGTCAGAGAGGCCAGCACACAGATACTGCTGCTTTTACCGGCCCGGGAACTGACTCCACAGTGCAGACATGCCTTGCAGCTCGTTTGCAACAGCACTGGTCCAGTGTAACCAGTGCAATGTCAGGTTAGGGTTGCGCCCTAAAAGAGTCTGCTTCTTCCTCCTTTCTCTCACTCACTCACTCACTCACTCACTCTCTCTCTCTCTCTCTCACACACACACACACACACACACACACACACACACACACACACGGCGACATAAACAAGAAATAACAGCCCCTTAATCCACAAGAGGCATTTTCAAAGCCACTGCATCCCTAAATACGAAATAAATGTTAAAAGAGATACAGAGTGCACTGGGGTATCTGTGTATTACAGGAAAGTACCATCACCTGCAGCTACATAACTATTAAAGATAAGAATGAGCTTGAGGAAAGGAAAAAAAAAACACTTTAAAAGGAGAAAGTGTTCGCGTGCTTGGGAATGATTATAAAACTTATTTTACAGAATGCCTATGTTTCTGGAAAACTCAAGCAATTAAATTATTTCCAATTATACTGTCAGATATTGTGCTGAGTGCATTTACAGAAAATACCTTTGAATTATAGAAAGAATGGTACAAAAATTATCCAGAGGGAAAATTACACCTAGTGCAGTTCCATAGATTTTCTGTAATCACCCAAGCATGAATTGGGCCCTCCAAGTTCTCTGACTTGTTTCTTTTTATAGAAAAGTTGTTGGGAACATGACAAAAGTTATTGGGACGCATCTTTCACCCAGCATATTTCCTCATCCTTTTGGGGGTGACTGATTTTGATTTGATCGCTACAAATAATTCAATAATAACTGTATCGGGACTTATTTTGATATTGGTGTTGTGCTTGAATTATTTTAGTATGCACCAAGTTGCTGAAATAAATATATTTGCTCTGATTAGAACATCTCAAAAGTAGAACACAGCCGGAGAAAGATGACAGCAGATCTTAATGACTCAGTGCAAGAGGCAATGCAGAGTTTGCTGCGCTTGCCAGTTCTTTCCTGATCTTTGTGTCTACCCTCCTTCTACACCTGGGGTGCAAAATGAGACAATAGCCCCTACATAGGTCCCTAATGTTGTTTGATTAATGTTTGTGTGAATGCAGCCATAGGTTTCAGTCCTTTAAAGTTTACCTGGAACTCATGGTACAATCCTATTGTCTTCTTGTGCAGGGGCAGCATTGCCAGCACACACTTTTGCAAATGAGCTGTAAAGCATAGTGCAATAGCGCAGAAGATGCAGCACCAGCGGGAAGGTCTGTGTCGTCCCACCTGCATCAGTGGAGGAAAGAACACACGCCAGATCAGGTAAGAGCTGTTCCAAGCAGCTCAGGGGCAGAGGAAGGCAGGAGAAGGGTGGAGATAAGGATGAGGATGGGGTGGGGTGCAGGATTGATGGTGCTGGCACATGCCACATCCTAATCCCCTTCCTGAGCCAGGTCAGCTGACACAGCTCCAGTCGGACTTGCGCCAGGTACAGATCAGAATAGACCCATTGCTGCGGCTGTGGCTTTCCCTGGGACAAGTGGACAAATGTCCCCTTACCTCAAGAAGACCTGGCTGCATGTTCCATTCAGTTCAGTGGAGGTAAGCACACATGACATTTTCCAAAATGCCTGCAGGTGCAATCCTACCCTGGAGTTAGGCAGGCACAGTTAGGCCAGCAAAGTTTGGCTGGCACAAGGGCCACCGTAAAGCGCACTTGGACCACTCTCAGAGTTAGGGAGGATGACGGCACGTCTGTGTGCTGGCCTCTCTGACTCCAAGAGTGATCCAGACATACTTTACGGTCTCACTTGTGCCGGCCAAATTTTGCTGGCCTACCTGTGCCGGCTAATTTAGGATTGCGCCCTGAATGGTACCCAACTATGTAAGGTGTGCTTGTAGTTAGAGAAGTATATAAGCACTTCACTTGGTTCTAGTCAGCTTGAGAAGTTAGCATTACAGCATGTTGCCCCAAACTAGACAGTTTCTTAAATGTCATCTCTGCAGTTCTATCATGCTCATTTGGGAATTTTCATAGTGCAAATATTTGGTTCACATATGTGGACATGATTGCATAGTCATACTGTAAAGATGCTGACAGTGGAAGATATAACAGAGGGTAGTTGGAAATGCGGTGCTGAGCCCATACCAGCGGCGTACCTGAGTCTTATGCCGCCCAGTGGCTGCAATGGTAAACACCGTCTACCACATGACCCAAAAGTAATTGTGGTAAGGTGATGATGTCACCACCAATTACTTCCAGATTTATGGCTCACTGAATGAGATTTATATCAGAAATACGCCTTTAAAAATACTAGTATATACTATATTCAAATCAGTGGTGTCATTCAAATGATTTAGGAACAGGAACTCACTTTTGATTGGCACTTGTCGGGAAATCCGGAACGCCCATTCTGGTCCATTCCCCCTGAATGACATCACTGCCTTCGCCCACCTAGGAATCTGGAGTTGCTCCCTTTAACCCTCTGAGTGCCGGCCAACCAAGAAGAAAAGCTCTTTGCAGAGGAATTGGGAGGGGGGGAGGGAAAGTGAAGTGGGCGGAGTCAGCCCTAATTTTAACTAGTGGAACTGAGTTCCCCCGTGTTCCCCCTGCATGACATCACTGATTCAAATGTATTTAATCAGAACAAAATGTTTCCATATATAATTTTGTTTTCATAAAATATGTTCAGACTAAATCACACTTTTAAAAAGCTTTCAAAAATTTTAAACTTTGCTACAATAATCTCGATAGAGAATTTCTGTGTGCTTTTTTAAAAAAATTAAGTTTCAAATGTAAAATATTTGCTTTATATCGTAGCACTGTGGACACCAACCTTCAAGATCTCTGCATTTCCTTTCTTTTTTTTTCTCAAATTGCTCTATTTAAGAAAGCTATATTGAAATATACAAGAATGTGTACATAACTCATAATCTCTTGCCATCTGCTCATATATATTCAAACTTCAGCACAGCCATCAAATCCCATTGCACACAGGCAGGTAAAGTTCACCAAATGCCAATGCAAAGGACAAGTTAATACAATAATTCATTTCTTACCGGGGAGAAGAAATGTACAATATTACGCTAAAGAATAAACACTATACAACATCTAATCATTTTTTGCACCTTGAAATATATAAAATAGCTCTGGATTCAGGCTCTTTGAACTTGTGGGCAACATTCCAATGTATAGGGAAATTGGCTCAGTACTTCCCAAATTGATGGGTTGCAACCCACCAGCCAGGGAAGTACTTGTCCCTGTCCTTTTAAGGGGTGGGCAGGTGGAATTCTGTGATGTGATACCCAGGATTGTGCTGCTGCCAGGGTCAGAAGGTTTTGCAGGTTTTGTTTTGCAACTTACCAGAGCCAAGGTGGTGGTGTGGGGAGTAGGTACCTCTAGGTGGTGTGGGGAGCTCTGTAGGTGTCTTGATCACAAAAATGGCAGTGAGTTCTGAATGCTATTTTCACACATTCTGAGGCTTGGGGAGCCCTGCGGAGGCATCCATGGGGCTCCCTGCACCACCTGGAGGCTACATTGGCTCAGGTAAGTTGCCAGGTGCAAGGGAGTAGCAGTAGGATGCAAGCATCCCTGAGGCATCTGGTGGGCCACTGTGAGATACAGGAAGCTGGACTAGATGGGCCTTTGGCCTGATCCAGCAGGGCTCTTCTTATGTTCTTAAGTTGCAAAAATACTCCTTCTGTCCCTAGCAGCAGTACAATCCTGTAGATCACATCATGGCCTTATCCCCAGCCCTGCAAAGACCTAGGTGGTTGCCACCTTCCATGTAGAATTTGGGGAACCACCTATCTAGCCGGTTTGCTATTGGGTGCTGCTTGAGTGGTCAGTGGGAAGAGGAAGTTTGTTTCTTTTACAAGCTTGCAAGCTGCCTTTCTGCTTCGAATAAAGGAGTTGCTAAGGTGGCTTACAATTTAATTAAAAACCATTAAATACCATCCACAACAACAACAAAAAACAACAAGCACCACAGTGAGCAGAAACCAGCAAAAGGTTGGTGGTGTACAGAGCAAAGTCCAGCATAAAACATTGATTGTTTTTTGGATGTGAACATACCACACCCTCTTTTTTAGCATCCGTGCTAGTTGCTGGTTCATTTCTTGGCACAACTGAAGGTGCAGTTACCTCTGCACAATTGGGACCCAAATTTTTAAGGATGTTTAAGACACACCCACCCACAATGCTACCTGCCTTCTGAGGTCATATGGGGTGGCTGGCTCATAGGCTTTGCAGGGCGTCCAGAGGGTCACAGGAGCCAGAGTGGCAGCGGAGCCTATGCCGCTGTTCATTTGAGCCGCTGTAGCTGCAAAGGTGAGTGGCATTGGGCCCACCCGTGTGCTTGGAGTGCTCTGGAATGGGGGGGGGAGTGGCGGGGCAGCACCAGTGGTGGGAAGCCACCCCTGGGAGCAGCAATCACTTACCTGGCTGGGCTGGAGCCTCGGCTGGTCCACCACTGGTTGGTGTTGTCTTTCTATTGCTCGTATTTGTGACATTTTTTGTTACTTTTTGATGTGATTTGTAAGCCACCTGGAGCTCTTTGGGGACAAAGATGGCATACAAGTACTTTAAATAAATAAATAAATAAAATTACGCATGCAAAAATAAAATCAACTGAAAGCACATGACGTGATTTTTTTTTCTTTTTTTGGAACTTCCAGGTAGCAAAAGGAGGGACAAAAACAAATGCAATGATAGTTAGTCAGTCAGTCAAGGATCTCAAGGACATAAAATGATTTGGCCAAAGTTTAGAGATATGTGAATATAGTTTTTAACTTCTAGAAAAAAAGACGGGAATTTGAAGCAGAAATCCTGAAAGAACAAGGCAAGAAAAGACAGGCACAAGCAAGCTATTTAAAATCTCCTTCACTAGGGAAGCAAGTACAGCTATCTAATTTTCATGAGTGTCCTAAAGTTCAATAGGCATAAAATCATACAGTTAAATTACAGAATACCAACGCTTTAAGTCATGCATACATACATACAAACAAGATGTTTAAAAAATAAATGTAATCTTATTTTAAACAGCTTATGTTCCCTTCCAGAACCAATTTAGCAAATTTGTCTGTAATACCCTGGTATGGTTCCTATAAAGAAGTAAGCAATTTTAGATTCAGCAAGTCAGATACGAATATTTAAAGTACATGGAAGGTGCCTAGTATACTGAGATATATTACAGTGTGTCAGTTTTACTTTTCACCAATTCGGTTAACAGCTGAAACTCCAGCGGTGAAGAAGAAGAAAAACCTCTAGTTAACAGCCAGATTCCAAGGCTATGACTTATAGCTGCACTTCAAGGGAACTATACTTCTTACTGTAAGTGGTCAGTGGATAACTCTCAGGCAGCCCGATCCTAGGGTTTGGGGCCACCATGAGGTCAAAATAGCTGCCACTGTATCTTAAGGGGTTGGACCAGCTGCTGGAGCCTCCTTGGGGTAAGGGAACATTTGTTCCCTTACCTCAGGCAAAGCTCCATGGTTGGCAATGGGTCTTCTCAGAACTGTGCCAGCTAAATAGTGGGCATAGAACCAAGGAGGTCTGTGTTGGGCAGTGCAGCTTGGGAAGGGCTAAGGGATTCGGTGGTAGCCCCCCAGGCCCGCTCCTCTCTCGCCTTCCTCCCACCCAGTTCCACCTTCCCCCTGCCTTCCCTCCATCCTGAAAAACCTTACCACTGTTTGGCATGAGCACTTACTGCTGGCTGCTCCAGTCCAGCATCTTCTGGGTGCTGAGGCTCAGTGCCAACTGGTGCTGGCCTCTCCGCTGGTACAGAGTAACTCCTGTTGGTGGGAAAGTGCCTTAAAACACCCTGGCTGGCAGTACGAACATATCGCTGGCACTGGGCTCCGTAGGATTGGGCCTTAAACCCTTCTACGATTGAAGGTGATTGCATCTAGTGACTGCAATGCGGTACATAGTTAAGCATGTTTAAATTCAATCGAAATCAGTGGGACTTATACAGTTCTACTTCATTCTTTCTTGAATGCCTTGGGGAAGAAAACCTAAAAGTGCAGAAGCAAACGGGAAGTTGCAGACACAAACCAGAAGTCACTTCTTGTCAGGACATTGTGGAGGCCATTTGAGTGAGTTGCGGGCCCAGCATAAATCAGAAGCAACCTCTGGTGATGCCTAGTCATGCTTTGCAGTGCTACAAGGAGCACTGGTTTGCGCCCCACAGTCCTAAACTGTTAAGCGGCTTGAGCAGGCTAATTCCTTTTCTTCCATGCCCTTCAATTTTCTGTTTGTTTTAAAAACCAAATAACACTCTGGCTCCAAAGCCCTGAACATTCCTAAGAGTCCTATGCTCACAGGTTTGTTTGTGTGCGTGCGTGTGTGCATGCACCACACACACACACGCTTGTGTGTTTTTAATACATATTTTCTTTTCATGTTAAATACTTATCTAATTCCATATACCAAGAGAGTTCCCTGGTATATAAACACTATCTTATCTTTGGTTTGGTTTTGTGGCCAAACCTTAGGCCAGCCACAACCACTGTGTGGAGGCACATTGGCATGCCACAAAGGGTCTGCAGGTGTGCTGTGGGAATTTCAGGAAGAGTCATTTATTAGTTGAGTCATGGGGGGGAGCCCCCCCCCCCCGCCATCAGCAGCACAGTGTGTCTTGTCAAGTGTCAGAAGGCTAATGGTGTGCCTTGGCAATTTTAGCACTTTGCCAGTGTGCCATGAGATGAAAAAGCTTGAAGATCTCCTCTAGGCCTTCACTTAGCCACCCAACTTTCCTATTAGACAGAATGGTAGGCTTTAACATGGACTGAAAGGGTTAAACATTTATTTTTAAAATACTGCTATTAAAATATTCAGGCTTCGTACATTTCACTTTTTTATATTAAGATGAGTCCTGCTGTGGGTTATGTCAGTCTTGTCAAATTCCATCTTGTCAGCCATCAGAAAGATAAATGGAACAAAGGATAGAGATAAAAAGTTAGGTTAGTATATAGAGGGGAATTTGATATATACAAAGGATGAATAGAAAACTGAGGCGGGAAAGAAGACGACGTTAACATGAAGGGAAGAAAGATATGCAGTGCAGAGTGTAAGGCTGCCCTTACAATTTAGTCTACACATAATCATAATAATGGGTAATTTTAGCTGTCCTCATATTGACTGGCTTAATATCACCTCAGCTATCGTGAGGAGAGTTTCTAGTTATAAAATTATTGCCTCTTGAACCACTCATGGACGCAGGCGTGCGTGAGGTGATGCGGTGCTAACTTTTCTCTGACATCCTAATGTTATGAAGCATCCTGCTGCATGCCCCCCTCCCCCACAGTGATACAGCTAAGATGTAGCCATGTCCTAAAGAATTTAATTTTATCGGTCTTTTTTTTTAAAGGACATGGTTAAATGGAAATTTAAGCACAGGTGGCGGTGTTTGAAAGGAAAACAATGCAGTGTGAGCTTGTGACAGGAAATGCTTTGTGATATGTGTCTTTAAATTACAATAAAGACACGCCCCCCCCAATCTTTCACTAACAAAAATTATAAAAATTTCTTTAAAAGGCAAAGTTGTTATAGAATTGGGTCAGTGATTTACTATGAAGAACAAGCAGCTAAAATGGAGTCAGTTCCTAGTCATTGGGCACAATTGGAGCATTACATATATATTGCACTGCTTTCATCATTTTGTGTCTCATTAAGGTACTAAGTGTTTTGAAGTTGCAAGGCAGTTTTTGTAGATGTGTCCATGAAGTAATACCAAGTATGTGATTAACAAGCCCAAGCTTCCTCTGTACTTAACTTGTTTGACTTTCATTGCTTTATCGGTAGGTGATACTATCTTTAATTTCAAACCTTTGCATACAAAACGGGGACAGGAGTATGTGATGTTCATTGCCCTTCCTAGAAGGTGACATGATATTTAAGATTTTACTCCAGCAACGTTGTTATAACGTGTTACAATGCAAAGAGGAACTGTGCTAGTTAAGGATTTATCACAGGCTGCCATGCCCCAGGCCACTCAAAGCTGAGTTCATGGTGAAGGTGAAAGTGTTCAGTCTCCAAAGCATAAGAGCTATCCACATCAATTTGCAGCAGCCTAAGTGGCATCAACCATGGGAGGGCTGCTTGCAATACCTTGCTAGCTTACTGTAACCAATAAAAAGATGAGTGGAGATTTCAAGGACCAGCATTATCGTCAGATACTGGGGGAGCCTAAATGGCCTGCTACAATTATGGCTCCAAATTCATATGTACTCAAGGAGTAGGATGATTTTGAGAGGGAAAAAAACCATAGTTTATTATTTATGTTTATTTATTTCAGTATTTATATATCACCTTTCTCATGGATTCAAGACATTTTACATAGGCAGGCTGAATATAAGCCCCTAGAGGCACTTTTTCCAGTGGTGTCCTCTTATATTTAGCAGGGGGAGAGCAATTGTCCCTCTTCACCCCAGCACAGTGTCTTTCTTGTGGCTGTTGCTGGTGGTGTTCTCCATTCTTTTAGATTGTGAGCCCTTTTGGGACAGGGAGCCATTTAACTTTAATGTTATTATTTGCCTGTAAACCGCTTTGTGAACTTTGTATTGAAAAGCGGTATATAAATACTAGTGATTGATTGATGAGAAAATCTCACTGAACCCTATATTTTTCCAGATGTTTTCCTTCTTGGCACAGTCATCATCCTGACTGCCGACCACTGTCCCTCCAAGCTTTTGCAGGCAGCTGAAGACCAAGCTCCAGACCAGTTCTCAATGTTATCCATTTTTGCCAGCTGAATCCTCCATACATCTCCACACAGTTACACCAGCAGCTTCGGACAGCACAATCCTATTCTGCGCTGGAATAGGTAGGCTGTGGGCCTGCATGGTTTCCAGCACAGTATCCTGGAAGTCTGGAGGCTCCCTGGCACAAGGGCACATTCGTGCCCTTGCACGCGGGGAGGCACTAGCCTCCCCTATGGACTCCTTGGATCTGCACCTGCTAAACAGCAGGTGCAGATCCAAGAATACCGCACAGCCTGAATCAGGGTAGCACGCCTTGGGGAATGGGTTAAGGATTTGGCCATAAGGCCGAATCCCAGGCCTGCCCCTCTCCCCAGGCCGGCACACCTGCCAGCCCACCCAGAAACACCCACTCCCTCCCTCCCGCCCAACTCATCACACCTCTGCAACAGCCGGGCTCAGCTGGGGCAGAGAATGTGCAACACAGGCGTACTGACATGCAGGCTCGGTGCCCCCGCATCAGTGCTAACAGCATAGCATTGGCGCTACAACATAGTGTTGATGCTATTGGGCGCTTGGGATTGTGCCCTCAGGCTCTCTTGCATGCAGCTGATCCTTCTTATTTGTAGGGCAAGGCAACAATTCAACCTCCAGACCACACCTCCTGACCTTTGTTCTCACCTTTGTTTGGAAACACCGTTGATTCTTACATATTCTGTGACTATAATACCTGTACAGTGGGACTTTGGCATCCACAGATTTGACTCCCTATGAATGCCCTAGTCCCCATTTAAATGTTTTTAAATGCAAAAAAAGCAAAAAGCATGCAAAAATCAGTTTTCCTACCTTTGCTTTGCAAAACCGTGCAGTTTCCAAGCCTCTCAAGGCTAAAAATGGTTCTAAAGACCTTGGTCTCCCAGCATAACCCCAAAATGCATCAATATAGAGTAGAGCTGTACTGCATTCAGTCACTAGATGGGGCTGAATGTAATTTCATTCCATTACTAGCTGTTTGTGACCCGGCGTTGCCCGGGGGCAGAAATTATCCCCAGGCTCTATTAGGAGGAGGAATGAGTTTGTTCTGCAGTGCACCCCCACCTCTGGGGGCGTATGGGGGGCCCTACCCCCACAGTATATCTGTCCAGATCGTAAGGAAGGAGTGTACCACGTGTGGTGCACATCGTTCCAGGCGTTCCAGAGTAATGGTGGAACATACACACAAATATGCAAACCTCCCTCAAAAGCATGACATAGTGAGATCCATATATAGACATATAGAACCCGTCCCTGAAATAAAACAGTATTGATGACCTGGAACCCACAATGCACAGTATCACTGTGAAATGAATGAGGAAACAGGGACACCATCAACTAAGAGAGCAACATGAAGGTCCCACTTACTGTCTGCAAGTCCTGTGGCAGGATAGCCCTGGTGTATGAGAAACAGGCAGAGGTGGCCTGTTAGCTCCCTGGACATAGTATAGGCCCCTCTCAGATCCGACTGGCTGCTGGAACTCTGTGGATCCTGCTCTTTCCTCCCTGGCCCACTCAGGCCACGCAGGCCAAGCAGTTTAGTTTCACTTTCTGTTCTGCCTCTGTCTGGTAGCTGAGCTGCTGCAGAATCGTCTGTGACCACAGGGTGGCAGCAGACCTGTAGCCCAATGCAATCCCCTTGGTTCCTGACGATCCGGGCCCCCTCCCTGAAAAACGGGGGGCTGTAGGGGGGTCTGACCCCCGCAGTGATTCCTTCCAGGCTGCAAGGTACGTGTGTGCCAAGTTTCGTGGCCGTGGGTCAAGGGACGGAGACGTGTATAAGGAACATACATACATACCCACACACCCACGTCCGTTTTTATATAGATAGATAGTCAGCCCCCCTCTAGTGGCTGAATGTGGTGTAGAAACTGTGCAACCTGGATGTGGGTCTTTAGTTATTTTTAACCCTGAGGGGCTTGCAAACGGCTCAATTGTACTGTGCGAACATAGGATACCAGATTTTCATGTGTTTTTTATTGTATTTGAAAACAGGGACAATGATATCAGCAGATTTGGTATCTTCAGAACGGACTCCCGCTCCCGCCTCCATGGATACCGAGATCAGGCCTGTATATCTGCAACTTATCTGCATCCCATGACAAATGTTCCCTTACCTTGACGTAGTTATCTTACCTCCATAACTGCCTCCTCCATGCAGGGTGCAGTGCATGCTCGGTTGGCACAGCTACATCAATGCAGGAAAGTTGGATAGGATTGTGCCCTCAGATCTTCTCACTGAGCATTTCAAATCTGGTCGGTGTCGGCGTCAGCGGCGTCCTCTGATCCAATGCTTTGTGAGACTTCAGTAAACACATGGAGCTCTGTGCAAGCAAGGGATTTTCCCATGCATTTAAATATCACCCTGGGCTGTTTAGGGCAATACTTTGGAACCAGCTGTGCCCATCTGTGATGCAGGAATAAATGAGCATGTCCCCCTTCCCTACTAGCCTGCTATTCCAATTTTAACATTGTGAGGTATCCCCCACATTTGTATTAAAACTGGAAAATCACAACAGGAGAGGGAGTAGGGCCGATCTCAAGCACCTGGAGGAGCCCACATGGAGAGCAGTGAGTAAAACAGCCAGAAATGGCAGTGTGGCATTTCTGGGAGGGCAGGGAGTTGAACTGGGTAGGGAAGGACATGGAGCGGGTTGGCCTCCACCACCTGATCCTAACCTCCGTGTTGGGCTGCGCAGCCTGGTACGGGGGCCCTCAAGTCTGCACCAGGCTTGAGGTGCAGACAAGGGGGGACCAATAGGCAGTCCTGGGGGGGGGGAAGGGAACAAATGTCTCCTTCTCCCAACTTTCCTCTAGTGCCTGTGTGGTGCTGGTAGGATTCAGTGGTAGCCATTTGGCTACTGCTGCGCCTCTGGTGCCTGGGCAGCATAGGATTGGGCTTTAACACATTTATTTCAGCATTGGCTTTCAACTTTAAGGTGCCACAGGAATTTTCTCTGCTAGCCCACACAACCCAGTCCTACCCAAATCCTCTCTCTGCTGATGCTGCCATGCCACTATAGCATGCACTACATTGGGAGTGGGGGCGTCCTAGAGGTCTCCTCCAGATAAGAGAAAATTTCTCTTGCTCGGGGATAAGCCCTCACTGGGTCTGCTTGGACTTGTGCCAGCTATGTAGTTGATGCAACTCAGAGTGGACTCAGGAAGGAGGAGCGTAAGGGGATGGTGATGCCACTGTCACCAATATCTCCCTTGCCAACCTTAATCTTTGTTGGCACAGCTGTATGGTGGAAGAATATGGGGATAGGATCGAAAGTGGGGGATAGGATTTGCTTGAAAGTGATACTTTCGAAAGGGTTGGTTGACTGTGAATGTGTGTGTCTGAAATGCATAATTAATTGCATGACTTGCAATGTTCTGTACAGGTGCATGGCATTTGCACACTCACTTTCTATCAATCACAATGACAAAGGATGCACTACAGGGCCAATATTATTGCATTTTCTCAGGGATACTACATTACAGATTAAGGGCACAATCCTACCCAGCGTTGGAATGGCAAGGCTGGCCGGCCAGCGCCATATCCGACGTTGGATCAGGGAGGCTGGAGCTTCCCCACGGCAAGGGAACGTTTGTTCCCTTACCGTTGGGGAGGCTCCAGCTGCCCCTATGAGCTCCTCGGATCTGCGCCTGCCTCAGATGTGCGCCTGCCCACAATCTCCCTCCCCCTTTCCAATCCCTGTCCCGGAATGGGATGGAGCCTCCCTCACACCGACCAGCTTCAGTCTGACAGAGGGAGGCTCACCATCGGCTCTGTCAGGCCAACACCACTTGTAGTGTCGGCCTGAGGACACTAGCGCCGATGCGGGGGTGCTACTCGGTGCCCCTGCGTCAGCGCTAGTGACTTAACTTTGACACTACGGGACAGCAGGGATTGGACTGAGAGACACATCCAAGCTCTAACTTCTACACAACACTCTGCCTGAGCCACACAATAGCTTTTCTTTTAAGATATTAGCTAATTTTTCTTCGGTGTCATGACTAGGGGTTGGTTAATAATTCATAATACAATCATTTAGTTGAGGATACTATCTTTTTTCAATTTGCAAATTATCCATATATACATATTGCAATTTTCCCAAATTTATTCATTATTAAAAATGGCTTTCTGAAATTGTTTTTTTTTCCGTGATGCTTGAATAGTTCATTATAAGGCAATGACATTTAAAATCAGAGCTGTTCTGTGGTTGCATGATAGGCATCTGTTCTCACATGCTTTCCTTGCAAAGAGGCTTCTTTAAAACCCAATTTTAAAACATGGTCTGGTTGTTTAGTTCAGTGGTTCCCAAACTGTGGGTCAGGAACCACCAGTGGGTCATGAGCCCATTTCAGATGGGTTGCAAAGTATGTAGAGCAGCCATATTGAAAATATGGGAAGATGGTATGCTAGAAATGGGCAGGTGGTTGTTCTGCTTGTGTCAAAGTTGTAAATAGGCCTTTTTCCTTTCTGATTCACTTTACTATTGAAAAATGGCTGAGAAATAACCCAGCTTGTTGCTGCATTCTCAGGAAAGCAGCAGGCTCTGGAGTCACAATGACGGCACTTCCGGCCATGACATCACTTCCGGCGGGCTCTGGACAGATTGTCATTCTTAAAAGTGGGTCCCGGTGCTAAAACGTTTGAGAATCACTGGTTTAGATTGTTTGAAATGTTTGCTTCTAGAGATTATTCAGAATAGAATGCTTTTCAACCAAAAAAAAGAGGAAAATAAATAGAATGCTTTTCAAGCATAGCAGAAAGAATAAGGAGATGGCTCCATGTCCTAAAGAGGCTCTAAGTGTTTAAAAAAAAAAAAAAAAAAAGACCAACAGGAGAAGTTAACAATGGCCACTGGAGGTTGTGGTGGTATTGGCCAGGTTTGGTGCTATCCAAGGTCCCATTAGTCAGGCCAAGTCCTATTCAGCACCAGTGGTAGCAATGTGCCATCAGAGAATGGAAGGACACCAGAGGGGTGTGTGTGTGGGGGGGGGATGTTATCCTGGAATGATCTACCTTTTGATTTCTACCTTTTGTTTGTTTAAATGATTTCCCACCTTTTCTTCTGGTAGAGATGCACAAGGCAGTTCACATTAAAAAAAATATACAATACATAAAAACAATAAATAAATTCAAAATAAAATAAATAAAACCATTGGAGGAGGAAAAACTATTTACAATCCAGGTACTGCTAGAAAAGGCAGACAACCCATCATCAAATAGCAGATGGAACAAAAACATTTTGAGCCCTCGCTGAAACGACGTGGGGGAAGAGGAAGAGAATGCTCGACTCCATGCCACCATCTCTCTAACTTGGGAGAAAGGCAGCACTTGCAGGAAGGCCCCCTCAGATGACCTACGAGGGCAAGCCGGAATATGGACCACCACTTGATATCTTCCATTTAACAGAGGTTACTTGTCTTTCTTGGTTCGATATTCTTTCCAGTTGAGCTTAGGGGGTGAGCAGGCAGAAATAAGACAAGGAACCCACAAACCATCCAACCCACAAACTACTCTGAATGACAGAGCCAGTGATAGGACAGTAAGAACTGAGCTCCTATAGCAGAGGCATTTGCAGGTATTGCTGTGCAGTCCATCCGAGAAGGGTGAGTGAGCAGAGTAACCACCCAGGCATCCACTTGAAAGCCCACTCTGGCAGTGTCCCATTATGGGTCATCTGCTCCTATTTAGTGTTATCTGTGGTCAGGCATTGTTCTATTATCTTGTGCTGAAAAAGCTGTTGCTCAGCCATGACTAATTTTCACTTACTAACTCTATTTCCGTAATGGAGCACATTCATCATAACAGTGTTATTATAATTAAATGAAGTCATTCAAGGTTATTTATGCCCACCACAGGAACAGTGAAGTGAAGATTCTCTGCAGGGTTTCCAAGCCATTTTCTGTTCAGCTGCCGCATCCAACAGGATTTAAATCGGGCTTCAGCTTGAAAGGACCACAGATGCATCTCACTGTTCACTCTGGCAATATGTATTTCAGTACCAGAGATATGTTCTGGTATCCGCTGGGGTTCCGTTTCAGACTCCCCAGTGGATACCTGAAATCCTGGATACTGGGGGTGCCTTTTTAAAGATAAGGGAACATCAGTGGTTTGCTGCAACAAGGTTAAAAAAAAAGAGAGATTTGTTTAATGTTCCCCTGTCTTTTTATTAGGCATTCCAGTATGCAGGGTATCTGTGGATAACTGAAACCGTGGATGACGAATCAGTGGATACTGATACCTTTATTTTGTGTAATAAAGATGGAAACTTTTTTTCAGATAGGAAGGCTGAAGATGCAGGACTGCAGGTATCATGATGTGCATAGGTGTACACTTACTACTTGAACAAATGGAGCCTTTGACAAACACATCTGCAATCAACAGATTTGTGTGAAAACACTTACTACACACTATCATTTTCAAATAGTCCCCCACTTTCTATCCTTTATTTTTCATACTTGTATTTCATCTTCCCTCCCAAATGCTTGGCACACTATACATGGGTGTTATCCCACTCTATTCTCCCCAAAACCTTTCCAGAAGGGTAGACGTTTTACAGCCCAATCCCATTCAAATGAAGCTCCATTGGAATTTCACTAGTGCCGGCTGCCACAAAAGTGTTTTGTAGGGAATGCAGGGATGGCCAGAGCCTTCCCACAAGCATCAGCAAAGGTGAGTGCTGCATACTATGGTGGGTGGGTCCAGTGATGTCATTCACTGGCACCAGCAATCGGAACGCTGCTGGCGCCAGGATCCGGAACGCCACGGGGATGGACAGGTGAGCTGTAGTTCCCCGCCCCCTTGCAGCGCCCGGCAACGCCTCCCTGCACCTGGAAGAGCTCTCTTACAGAGCGATCCAGGCACAGGGGCGGGTGGGCAGGCAAAAACAGCGCGCGGAGTCTGCCACGCGCTGCTGCTCCGTTCCCCCTGAACTACCGGAATGGGGTACCGCCCCGTTCCGGTAGGATGATGCCTCTGGGTGGGTGCGATGAGGAGACTCTGAATATTTTCCCATACTTTGCTTCACCCCCTGACAAGGAGGCCTATGGGCCTCCTCAGACCTATGTCAGCTATAGGCTGGCTGGTTTTTATACTCTCTTGTTATATTTTATGATCCACGGGGGCTTGTTGTTTTAAATTTTAATTGTTGTTTTAAATTTTAATTATTTTAATATTGTTTTTAAGTATTGTTTTTAATTGTTGAATTGTGATTTTTATTGTATTTTAATGTTGTAATCCGCCTTGGGTGCCCATGGGACAGAAAGGCAGGATATAAATAAATAAATAAATTAAATTAAATAGCTGGCTGAAGAGAACCAGGAGGTGGGCCAAAAATGGAGATAAGATCCAGTGCATGTGACTGCCACTAGATCCAGCTCCTCTTTCACCTGATATGCCCCCAGGTTTTTTCCCCAAAGAGCCCATTACTCCCCTTCCCCACCCACAGCCAACCCCCGCCACACCTTATGAAGGCCAGCATAGTCTCCTGGAGGTGCTGCTGCACATGCTATGGTGCTCGCTGTTTGCTGCAGCACCCAGCAGCATCTGACAGCTATTGCACCACTGGAAAGCATCCAACGCTGCCAGAACTTGAGTTCCAGCAGCACAGGGTGGCCATGAGGTGGGGCCTGGTTCTTGTACCTCAAACGTCTTGAAGTTGCAGGTGTATGCTCCGTCCTGCAGCGACTGCCAGTCTGGAAGGACAGATGAGTTATCCAGACAATTCTGATGTCTCAGTCTCCATGGTGATAGGTGTGCTGCATCTGGGGCCTGCATCTGGGGCAATGTGGGAGGCACAAGGAGAAGGAGAGGTGCAGTCCCAAAGGCCTGGCATAAAAGCCTTGCCACTGGATTGGGACCATTCTGGCGGCTTCGTGTTCCCCTTTGCATGGCCTTCTATGAGAGCGGAGGCCCGATTGCCTACTTGCATGTAAACACACATGGGCAGCTCAGTTTCGCTTTCCAATGGGCTCAATACGTGTTCCTTGTCAGTTTTGCGACCCACCAAAAATCCCGCTGGTGCGTCCCGACCCACAGTTTGGGAACCACAGCTTTAAGGCATTACAAGCTTCTGTTGTTTTTGCTCATATTACCTGTTGACATTAAAAGCAGGGACAAGACAAGTATATCGCCACATTAACTGCTGTGTTAAATGTGATAATTTACCCTAAAAACATTTTTAAAGGGGTTCAGTAATCTACAGCCACTACTTAACAGTTAATGCTGCCTTTGAAATTATCAGTGATGATGTTAAACTTTTTCTTTTCTTTAAATTGTGGCGTACATTCACTTGTCATTTCCTTCTTTGAAATATTTACTTAAAGACTTCTCCTTCCCGTCCTCTTTCCATGTCTATGGGTGCAACTTTCGAAGATGTGAGAAGAACACTTTAGGGCCAAAAATGATTTTATTTTCTTATAAAATAGTAAAGTTAAGAGACCTTTTAAAACAGCTCACATTACTTTCTGTGGTTGTTTCTGTAAATTTTCCAAAGTGGCGGATAATCTTAATGCACTCTCGCTACAACTTTAGTGCCTGGTAGAGAAGCTTTTATGTTGATCTTGTTCCTGAGAGGTTACTGGGCTTTCAAATTCTTACTCAAGATCTGCCGAGAGTTTAAAAAAAAAAAAAGGTTAGATATATTGTTTCATTGCTGCACTCACAATATGCAATATTGAACATCACATTCAATTTCAGGCTCCATAAAACAGATACCCCTTTTAACTCCTTTGTTACATGTGGGTCCTGCAACATGAAGAACCCGATCAGATTGGATTTTATGACTTTTTGCTCTAGAATGTGCCCTGCTTCAATGGCTATTCTGAGACACTGGATAAAAGCTGCACATGATGGATTTGTGTTTTTCTCTGCCCTCTGCACTCAACATTTTGTTGGTATCTTGTTGCCTTGTTATAAGGTTGCATAAAATAGCAAAGCTGGAGGTAAAATGTATTTTATAAAACCTCTCTTACCTCCATGAAAGACTCTCAAATCCTGGAGCACTGCGGGAAAACAAGTAATTCACACATCAGATTCAAAATTTGGACCTTGGTGAAAACACTATCTCGAGATGCTGCCAAAAATGTCTGGGAAGGTAGCCCAGTTTTTTAATACAGACATCTTAGCAGGAGTACAAAATAGACGTTATGACACTGAAATTAATACTTAGATGAGAAAAAGCTCGTTTTCTACATTTAAATACTAATTTGAACATCTAAATGTGAGATTTATAGCCTGATCCTTTGTGTTTACTCACAAGTAAGCCCCACTGAGTACTGTATGACTTGTTCTGCCTAGTGTGTTTCATATTGTACCCTGGGCTAGCAAGTGCCTGCATGCTTGCTTGGGAATAAGTTCCCTTCAGAAGCAAGTGCTCAGCCGAGAGCCAAGTCCTGAGGGCCACAGTGGAATCACACCTGAGCAGCAGGTCTCCTGCCATTGATGCGCTAGATAGCCACTGCCCCCGCTTCCTCTCCATTCAGATTTTGTCCACAGAGACAAACAGTGAGCATGGGGCAGCTTTCTTGCCATAACTGACCAAGCTGAGCATTAAAGGGCCCCAATCATGGGGAGAAATGCTCCCCACATTCAACATTCTCCCCTGCAGACAAATCCTGAAACTGGGGAGAGCACATTGGTAACTCTTATGGCAGCCAGAATATGAGTTGGCATTAGGAACATGGGGATCCTGCCGTGCCCTCACATGCTTTCTCTCCATGGACAGCTAGCCTCTGAATAGGGCTTTCGTGGGGCTCACTTCTGAGTGACACGACGTTAGAAAGACCATTGCGCATCAGCCATTTCATAATAACCACAGGGGTTGTCTAAATACTGAAGTGACTAGTAAAGCACAGTGTTTCAATTGTCCCATTTTAGATGTGACATTACTATCCACTTTGCATTTTTGTCTCATCCCTTTAGAAGCAGGACTGTAACCGCACCGGTTTTGAAAGGCTTTTTTTCCCCCACTGTGACCTGTCACTTGACTGAAGAGGCAAGCTGGTCTCAATAAAAAAGAGGCTCACCTTTTCTAGGTAGCTGCTGTAAAACAGTCAAAACTGCTCTTGTTGTGCATACATAAACTTCTCTGCCACCTGTTCTGTGTCTGAGGATGTTTGCCTACAGTAGAGGTGCAATCCAGAGCCAATAAAATCAATTGTAGTTCTGCTTTCATAGGGGAGTGAGTTGGATCCTAAAGCTGTGGCAATTTTCCTTGATTCAGAGTGCTTTGGTTCATCCTCTATACATTCACTAATAATAATAATAAATAAATAATGCAAGTATTTATATACCGCCTTTCTTTGGCCATTAGATTGTTCCTCTGGCTTTAATTCAAGGCGGTTTACATGGGCAGACATCTCTAAACCTGCAAGGGTTTTTTTTTTTTTTTTTACAAATTACAGAGAAGTTCTATCTTTCAAGAACTACAAACAACATACAGATGGAACTTTTGTGGTTTAGTCCTTTTTTCTGGCCACATGCTTGCCTTCCTGCTCGCTGATAAATGGCTTCTCTGCTCCCACCAAAGAAACAGCTGGCCCAGCACAACTCCTCTCTCACAGGCAGCTGGAGACAGCTCTTCTCAGTTGCACTTCTCAAGGTCTGCCGCTCATGGAGACTTCCAGTGTTGTTGAACTGGCGTCCTTCAGATCTTATCTTCGGGCAAACAGAGGCTTTAACCCTCTCAACTAAACCTTCTGCCCCTCTCGACTAAACCTTCTGCCTTAAGGACTTTTCAAACTAGACAAGATATAAGCAGAGGGAAGAAATTGCCCTAAACTCTTCAAAAACCCAAAACAAGCTTAAGACAATGAGAAGACAGACATATTTCAAAGCAGGACTTTTTGAGATTGCATTACTTTCTTCATCAAGACTGACCCAAGTTACTGGAATTACCATACTTATTATGTGTTTCATCTTTTGCTTTCAGCTGATCAGTGACATTCAAATGTGTGTCCCAATGTCTCTTTCTGTGTTTCCTCCTTTTCTCTTTTATATCTTTTTCTTCCCTATACTTATATAAGCACACGGAAAGCAAATATCTCTCAGTGGAGTTGGAACAGCATAGCCTTTCTTGTTCATTACAGAACAGAAGATGAAGCATGCAAGTAAGTGTAAGTTCCATATTCTGAGGGAAAGTGCAAAAAAAAAAAAAAGGAAAGGAAAAAGTGGCAATCCAATGCCTCTTTTCAGTTGAAAGGTCCTAGAAAATGAGCCATCATTCTGAATTAGGGCAGGAGGACAGTCCAATCCTATCCCATGTGGAACAGGCTGGCTGGCTGGCCTGAGCTATATCCCATGCAGGGTAGGAGGTGGCTGCCATGCAACTCAGAGTAAGGGGAATTATTTCCCCTTACCCTGTGTAGTGTGATGGCCACCTCTCTGAGGCTACTTGGATTTGTACCAGCGAAATTGCTGACACAAATTTGAGCAACCCAGGTCAGGCTGACCAGGCTGGGGACAGGCAGTTGGATCTGGACTAGGGCACCCAGGCGGGTCCCACAAACCCTCCCTGTGCCTGTCCGCCAAACAGCCTGCCCACCCCATCCTCCTCCTGTCCTGGTACGCCCCCATTCTGCCCTCCTCCCTCCCCAACCAGCTGCTCTCAGGCAGCACTTCCTTAACTTGTCTGGGTGGCACAGAGCCGGGATCTGGCCTCACTGAGCCAGCGCATGCCAAGTACAGCAAGGCCAGGAAGGCCTGTTCCCAGTGGTGTCATCTACTCCCCAGTAGACGGTTCGCTGGGCGGGAGTAGGGAGTGATTGACAGTCCGTCGATTCACTTCCGGTTTCTTTGCGCGCCCCACGCGGCTTTCCCTCGCCTCGGAGGGGGCGCCTGCTCGCCCAGGCACCCGGCGCGCCCCCCACCCATCCCCCAAGGCAAGCAGGCGCCCCCTCCGAGGCGAGGGAAAGCTGCGCGGGGCGCGCGAAGAAACCGGAAGTGAATCGACGGACTGTCAATCACTCCCTACTCCCGCCCAGCGAACCGTCTACTGGGGAGTAGATGACACCACTGCCTGTGCCCAGTTGGGTGTGCAGGACACTCATTCCCCTTCCTTACCATCAGTGATGGGGAAGCAGGAGCAAAGGTGAGCCCTGCTGGGACAGCACCATGATAGTTGCCTACAGCCGCCATCATGCAAGCCCTGCAATTGTATTATCGTCATGCAATTATAATGTATAATGTAAGATATACATTATTGGGAGTTTGTTCATTAGTGCACATATTTGTAATCTGGGTGTTTGTTAGCCTTGTTGTGTGTTTATAGTGCCAGTATCTGCCCCCTTCTCATAGATCTGAATGGAACAAACTGCTTCCCCAGGTCCGGAGAAATGCTCAACTTTGAGAAACAATTGTAGAATCACTGCTATAAAATCTCCTGGAAAAAAAACGCATTCCCTAATGGGTCATGCAGCCGAATCCCCCATTCTGTAGAAGAATTAAAGAAATTTAGCAGTCAGTACCAATTCTGTGGCAATCATTTATAATGTACAAGATGACAATGTTGGAAGTATCGCATTTAAAACCCAGATACTTACCAATACTGGTAAAAAGCACTCTTGGGAATTGGATATAGATTTTAGTGGATCATTTCAGTACCAATTTATCAAATGCGATCATATGCCTTTGACAGTACTCAGAACTGGCAAATGTTATAATGGAATAGCATAACAATGATGAGCAGTACATTTGTAGCACTTATAAAAAGAAATCCTGGATTGATAGATTGGAATGACAGTGTTGGCAGACCTGAAGCTCAGCATTTGTACTGTATACATAGTAATCAGAACAGTGGAACAGCTTCCAAATACTTAATGCCAAAAAGCTTTCGTAATGTCTTTCTGAAGCCTGGTGCCAAGATAGTGCCGAATAATTTTCATCTTGTCACTCATATCTCCCTTTGCATCTGCTGTTGCAACATGTGAACAGTGACCTGGTTCAATATGTTTTAATTAATTAATAAGGAAAAAGCTGGTTGACAGATAATTAGTGGGGTTGGGAGAGAGGGAGAAAGCTCTCCAAACCTGGGAAAATCCATATTACCCAGCTTTTCCGGGGGTAGGGGAGGAAGGCAGGGAAAACCTTACTGAAGCAAAACATGGAATTTCATAACGGACCATTTTGGAACCATCAGGAATACATTACAATCGTGACACGCTACCCCTTTATTCAGTTGTTATGCCCCAACTAGAATTTGTGAGTGATGTTTGCCTTGATGCACATAAAGGATACTGGTCAAAATGGCAATCGTATTAGGTGGCTATTATTTCTGAGAAAAAGAGCAAGAATTTGAAAACTACTCAAATATCACTACAGCAAGATTTTTTTTTTAATCCCCCTCTTGCCTGAACCAAAGACTGGACAGTAGTTGCTAAAACAAAAATGTTTTATAATTCATTCCAAACACATTTGGAATACAGACCTTCTGGTGCATCTCAAATGGAGCTGGGAAAAACACAGAAAAGAACAACCAGAACAATAAAAACAGTTGGGGAGCCTGCTTTATACGGAAAGGCAACTGCATTGGTGGTTTAGAGAAAAGATTATGAATGGCAGGAAAACATGATCAAAGTTTTTAAAATGGATAACATTTTTCTTTATTCATTTCAAACAGTGAAATCTTGCCTGTCTCTCAAGATTCAAAGCAACATAATGAAAACAATAAAAGCAACACACAATCGCTACTGTAGACAGCATACAACAAGAAAAACAATATAAAAGAGCAGGGAATAAAAAATAAAATCTGTTGAAACTGCAAAAAAAAGCCATCAACCCACAACAGAGTGGCAGAATAATGCAACCTCATCAGGAACAACAGGGAGGGGAAATAGCCAAAAATTGTACCTCCTGCCACCCCCTGCCCCACTCACTGCACCAGCTCTGTCACTGGTGTGGCATTTTTCCAGCGTCAGGGGTGTATCCTTCATCTGAGAAGGGGATATGAAGTATGTTGACTTCTCATCCCTCCACATCCCTCCTATATCACATCCCAATCTCCATTCTGTTTTTGGCCTCTCTGTAGAAGAATTGTTTTGGTGTCCAAGAAACGTCTGAGCCATGTTGGCATATAGCATTTTTCTGGCATTGCACAAGCTTCTGTGGTGGGTCCATTGGCGGGTGGACTTCATCAGCGGGGCTGTTGTTTTACTGTTACATGTAGAGATATGCTGTCATTTCTGGAATATAGCATTGGTCATCAACCTTTTTTGTGCCATGAACCCAACATAATTAAGTAAGTAAGTTTGGGGACCCACTGTAGATTCTGCCCCCTCCCAGAACCTTATCTGCCCACCCCATCTCCACCCACTCCCCACTCCTAGCACTGTTCACTGTAACTAAATATTCTTATTAGAGAGAGCAGAAAAAGCTTACCTGAAGCTTAGCACTAGGGAAAACTATTCTAGCACAATTGCTAAGAACCTGAGCAGGACTGGGACACCATCTCCAGGTACCTGAAGATGCCTCCTCCATCAGATGCCTCCCCCTTGACCTGGTGGTGCTCTAGCCCATTGGTGTTCAACTCTTTTCATTCCCCAAAATTGCTGTGACCCAAAAACTGAGGCTTCGCGACCCCTTTAGGGCCCCAACCCCAAGGTTGAAGAACACTGGAGCATAGGATTGGGCTGTAGGGCCCACATTCAGTAGTAAGTACTTCCTATTGAAATTCACAGAAGAGCCTAGGAAATATCAGTAGGGTGATATTGATTAATAAATTATTAATCAATAATTTGATTAATGATATTACTCAAAACATGTTCATTCTTTTCTTGAACATGGATATAATGTACTGCGTGTTCCTCTCCAGCCCAGTTACTCAGTTTGTCAACTAATTACATAATTATAGCCTCTTATGTAAGCCGTTGCGATCTGTTCACAGAAGAAAGCATCATAACTTTAAAGGAGTCTTTGATGGCTCTCCTGATTTTTCTTATCCACCCGTTGGGCTCCTTAAGGAAGGAGAAACTCTCTGGGGATATGATATTGCTCTTGGATAACTTTGCATTGAGGATGGCGTGTGATAAAAATCAATTTAATTTCTACTTCTGCAGGCGCCCCAGCCTGCTAGCTAATCTGCTAATTGGGTTGGGTTGGAGGGGGGGTGAGTTAGCAGGGAGAAGTGGAAACAGGTGAAGAAACACTTTCAGATTTTGCAATGGAAATTGTCAACAGGTGCTTAGAAGAAACCAGCCTTCCTCTGACCTTTGAAAGGTCAAGGATTGTTGTTTAATTAGATTTGAAATAGCCTCTTTACTAAATAACTTGTAGTATCTCTTCCTTCCATTAATGGCAAACCGACCTTCCTGTAAATGAATAGGAGCTTCCACCAATAGATTTGCCAACACCAACAGCAACTGTCTTTTAGATCTTCTGTATTATAATGCAGTTTAAATAATAACCAGAACAATTAATATTGTTTATTATGACTAGCAATATAATCCAGGTTTTCAATCTTGACAGACATCTTAACTGACAAACTTTTGACCCAATCCTATTGGAAATTTACACCAATTACCAATAGGATTGGGTCACCAGTACACCAATTACCAATTACTGGGGGATTTCCTTTAGAATGCGTGATTTTGACTTCTGAATGCTGGGGGATTTACTTTTGAATTGACGTGTATTGGATTGCATTCCTACCTATGCGACTTATCACTTTCTCTAAGCCAATGGTTTGGAGCAGAGGTCAATTTCTTGTAGCTGACCTCCTACCCACCCCCAGGTGTATTTAGAACATGGGCCTACATAAATGATGGTGAACCTTTTTGGTTCCGTGTGTCAAAAATTCAGAAAATTCTTAACTTGATTCTGCTGGTGTGTCACACAGACACCCTCAATAAAAGCGAAGCAATTCTTTACAGACCAGAACCAGATAGCATTGCTATTCTGTTATACAAACAAATTAAGATCTGCTTCCGAGAATATTTGAGCCAGCAAATTACTGCCCAGTGCAAAGTGGCATTATGTAAGCAGTGGGTTTTTTCCCCCCTTAACCAGGCTGTGCTCTTCCAAATACCCATCTCCTTCTGGCTTCACCTCTCATATGTACAGAGCATTTATTGATTCACATAAATAAGGAAGTCTGGGTCAAAATACCAGCAGGATCAACCAGATTAGACTCCAGGCTCCCCCACCTTTTATTCTCTGCTGTGTTGGACTTCGTGACAGAGGATCTGGTCTGCTGCTGGTGGTGGTATCCCTCATGCTGTGCACAGAAGGAGTTTCCAGCTCTTCCGCTGGAAGAAAGAAAACAGCCTACCCAGCTCCTCTCTGCTGCAGCTTTCTTCACGTGCTGGAATGAGCAGGATTGTGGATTGTTTCCAGCACTTCGGGGTTGCTTAACATAAGAACATAAGAACATAACATAAGAACATAAGAAGAGCCCTGCTGGATCAGGCCAAAGGCCCATCTTGTCCAGCTTCCTGTATCTCACAGCAGCCCACCAGGTGCCCCAGGGAGGCATGAAACAACAAGATGCTTACATCCTGTTGCCACTCCCTTGCACCCGGTACCAGTAGCCCACCACCTTTGTAAGGAGGTTGCACAATCCATCATTGCCTATAGCCCATGATGGACCTTTCCTCCAGAAATCTGTCCAATCCCCTCTTAAAGGCATCAAGACCAGATGCCATCACCACCTCCTGTGGCAAGGAGTTCCACAGATCTCCAGCTCTACAGGAGGAATGCAATGGATGGGGATCAAGGAGGGCCCTTCCCAAAGTGATAGAAGCCAGCAGCTTCTCTGGCTTCTGCTGCCTTGGAAAAAGGATCGGGTAACACTGAGTGTCCACCCCTTTCCAAAACAGCGGACTCCAGCAGCTCTGGCGGCTTCTGCTGCTTTGGGAGAAACCTTAAAGGGGCAGACATTCCAAGTAGCTCGCTCCCTGGAAGTTCTAGTGCAAACAATCCCTGGCTGCCTGGCGTGTCACCCAAAACGTCTTCGCATGTCACCAGTGACATGCATGTCATAGGTTCGCCATCATTGGCCTACATCCAGTGGTAGGATTCAGGGGGTTCGCCCAGGTTCTACAGAACCGGTTGTTAAATGGCCGGGCCCCGCCCACTCGCTTACCTTGGTTGGCTTTGGGTTTGTTTGTTTTTGCGCCAGCTATGATGTCATAGAACCGGTTGTTAATTCATTTGAATCCCACCACTGCCTACATGATCAATATGGCAATGACTAGGATCCAAGTTGGGATTTCCAGGGTGAAGGACATTGCTAAGGCGCTTTAGTCCTGGGGACTTTTGTGGAGCTTCCACCTTGCAGAGCAAGAGTGAGGCAGGAGCATGCATGTAGCCTATTGGCTGCCCATTGACAGGGGGCATGGCATGGCTGTTGTTGGGGCTCTCTGGGGCTCCCGGTGACAGTCTGTGCCAAGATGCACACATGGATGTTTCATTTGGAGCAAAACATAGTTTGGCGTGATACTAGGTATATGATATGTCATAAATGAAGGTCTTTATGGAGGACATATCTGTGCCATGAATCATATAGAATGGTGCTATGAATGAATTGTATAGAATGGTCTGTAGCTTGTGGATGGTATTGAATGAAGTGCAGTTGCTGGTGCAACAATTTGGATGGCGTTTTTCAATGTCTGGTTTCCAAACTGGTTACTATGAGAATTTGTTTTCATTTTCCTTGCGGAGGCTAATTGCATTGTTGTCAAAATCTACATGGTTCCAATCAAAGGCTGCAGCGTTTATTTGATTCATTGGTTGAATTAATCAAGTAAAATCCTTCTGATCAATTGAAAAAGTGCCCCTCATTAATCAAGAAGCAGTATTTGAAATGCTTTAAAGCTATTTTTATTACAATCACTTACAAAAATCATGGGCCACAGGCACCATGTTCTCTCTTCCCATCCTTTTCTAGGTTGGTGCTTACCACTCACATGTGTGTGCATGATCCACAGGTTATGTTTTCTCCTTCTAGCTTTTATTCATGTTCAAATTTATGCTTATTTTATTCCATGGACTAATCAAAACGTACTTGATTAACTCACTCAATTTGGTGCACGTGTACTCAAAAAGTAAGTTCCATTGTATTCAGTGCTGTTTACTCTCAGGAAAGTATGAATAGGATTTTAGACTATAATTTCTTAGGTTGGGTGGAAAGCTCTGTTTGAAGTATTACAAAGTAGCTTAAGTAGCTTCTATTTTGAAGAAGAGCTGCCACATTTTTATGAACAAAGGCTCTGTGTCCGTAACCACTGCAGCCTAGGCAAAAACGGAATACCGGTCATCTCCCACTTCCTAATGCTGGCTCAGGCTGGAACCAATGCAATAGGGAAGAGCAGTGACAGTCATTGGCAGTGGTTCCCCCATACTTCTGTGAGTTGCCTGTGGCTCCAAACAGAAATCTGTGTCCCTTATTCCTCCCAGCTGTCTCTCACACCTGGTCACAGATCCTGACTTTTTGGGTTTCAGTGGACAGTCCTCACCTGAGCAATCATTGTTCAATCTCTTTAGGTTGACATCTAACCCTTCTGGAGATCTGGAAGCAGTGATGTCATTCAGGGGGAACGGACCAGAACGGGCGTTCCGGATCCTAACGGGCTCCGTGGCTGGTTCCGGGTTCCCAACAAGTGCCAATCAAAAGTGAGTTCCTGTTCCTAAATCATTTGAATGACACCACTGTCTGGAAGGATGTGGTTCTGCCTTTTCCAACATTTATTGTTGTTGCCTCTTTTCATACAGCAGAATGAAGTACACAGCTGAGGTGTTTAGACGGTATCAGTTGACAGTAGGCATTACCATTTTTGAATGCATAGAAAACCCTGCAAGAAAACTGGCACAGAAGTGAGAGGGCTTAGTTAAAACCCTGATACATCGTTTTTCTACTTGCAGGGACGTTTTGTTTTAATTATCGCTTGGAACTGAAACATGGTAACTTCCATCTGCTGTATTTTTCTCATGACAGAAATCTATCTAATTCTGTTGCATGTGTAGATCTGACTCCAGTGGACATCTACCCACTATGTGGGAAGATCAGGTGTTTTTTTTTTCCAGTTTGAGGGCACAAAGTATATTCACCATTGTACAATCATAATGAAAGTATAATGAAAGTAAGTACCTTCCGGCTCCATTCCCCCTAATCAGCTTCCCTGGCCAGTTGCATACAACTGAAGCTGACATAACTCCCCATCCTCCATGTTCCCCAGAGCCTCTCAGCCAACCTGGCCACACATGCACAGACTGCTTGGCCCTGCTGATGGTGACTGAAATCAATACGAATAATAAGCAGTAGTGCTATCCAACCGGTACGCTGGGCAGGACTTACGTTTGATCGGCAGGCGGGAAAGCAGCGGAACGCAGCGTGACGCAACGGGCGGACTGCCGATCAAACGTAAGTCCCGCCCAGCGTACCGGCTGGATAGCACTACTGATAATAAGTGTTTAACTTTGCTTGATTTTCTCTGTATTGTCTTTTTGCCATTGGCCAAGAATGTTTGGAGAATAAAACTGTTTCAGATTGATTTGAATTTTTTTTAATCCTAATTATTATTCAGGGACTTTTTATCACTTAAAATTATTGATCTGTTTTTAACGCAACATGCAATTATGTTTTGTTAAAGAGGAAAATAGTAAATCACAATCTCTAAGGAAACATTGTTAGGCATGCTCAAGATTTGTTAAAATCAATGAATGTGAAGGGCCATGAACATAAACGCAATTCCGTGGAGAGTCTACCTATATGATATACATTCGAAAACGTGTGTCTAGTGCATTCACACTTCTAACATGTTAGTGGTACACCCAAAAATAAATGACTGGATGTCGATGTAACAATTTTAGGGCACAATCCTAACCAATTTTCCAGGGCAAGGGCAATGCAGCTCCAAGGTAAGGGAACAAATATTTCCTTACTCTGATGAGGCCTTCGTGACTACAACTCCACTGCAGGATGCAGCACATGCCCCATTGGCACTGCTATGTCAGTGCTAGAAAGTTGGTTAGGATTGCACCCACAGTTCAACAAACTGGGAATGGATACAAAACCTGTGCACCCCATTCTCCTCTTCTGCTTTTTTCCCTTTCACTTGTATATCCAGTTAAGTTGAAAGGATCTTGGTTTGTTAACCAGCAATTCCCTGTGATGTCCTAATAGAAAACTATGGTTTAAGCATTCGCTCTCACTCTACAAATCCATACCACAGTTTGATCATTGTTGTTGGATATCATGGTTTATACAGAGTGCTTAAACCACAGTTTGGATGCAACAGGAAGCTGCAATTTAGAAAAGCAGGATACTTTCCACTTAGCTAGGAACACATGGAAAAGGGAAGAAGAAGAAGACTGGCTCAGAGAGCAATCCTAACCTGCCCAGCACAGTTAGGCCAGCAAAGTTTGGCTGGCACAAAGGCCACCATAAAGCACATTTCGACGACTCTTGAATTCAGCAATGCCAGTACACAGACGTGCGTCATCCTCTCTGACTCCGAGAGTGGTCCAAATGTGCCAGCTTTACCCCAGGGTTGAAATATGCCCTCAGTGTTCACCCCAGGTCCAACAAGCCTGCTTTGTTCATGAAATGTTGGCAGTCGAAACAATCAGTCTCCAATGTGAATGGACTTTAGGCCCTACTCAGTTCCACTGAGTTTGAGACAATTTTTTTCCGCTTTCCTTTGGACCGGGTTTAAGGAATTAAAACACCCCAGACAAGACATTTCTGACAAATTATTTTTTTGAGAAGCAACAAATGAAGAAAATAGAAGCACCTACATATTAAAATATTAACTACAATGTAAGGTTTTCTATTTCATCTTTTTTTGATGAATACACTCCCTGCCCCACCCCCAAAAATCGGCACAGAAAACTTTATTGCCATGATGATCCTGAAACTGTGTCAGTGTTGCTAACTACTCCAGTGAACTTCAGGCTGCCAGCTCTGATAATTAATCAGATTTTGCTCTAAATGAGATTAATTCAGGTGCAAGAAAAACTGTTGGGGCATACATCCCTCTTCTCGCCTGTCCTCTGGTCGTGTTTTTTCTTTCTTTTCTGAATTGAAAATGAAGCTTGTGCTATAATCTTGCATTGCAGCGTATGGCTGATACTGGATCATTTCTTTGATAAACATCTAAAATGCTAATGAAGGCGGGATGTCGTTCTGATATAGGGAAGCAAATGATTTGACAAGAATCTGGAGGCTTAAAAAAGAAAGGAACTTTCCAACTTGAAACACATTTTTGTGCCATCTATATTGTTTCCCCAAGATTTTTTTTTTTTTTTGCCATGCCAGGAAACAAGGGGGGAAAAATCCAACCACATCAGAAAGCTAGAGCATGAAAAACTGATGAGCTTTCAGATTGTCCTCTTTTGCATGCAAATCATATCAGAAGTTCTCATTAGCATAAATGCATGAGCAACTCTAAATGCTTTTAATTTCCAATCTCAGCCAGCAGAGGAGTAATTTGTCACTGTCAGGGTGAAAATCTAAAAAGAAAAAGAGAGAGGGGGAGGGAGAGAGAGAGGACTCCATGCTAAATTGGAATCATATAAATTTTTGATTTGCTAATTGACTGATGCTGCAGTTCAATCAACTGCCTTGAAGGTGTAAATAATTCAATGTACAGTCAAAAAATAAAGGCATAATGTGCTTCTGCTGAAGGCTTATTAGCATTCGTTGCAGCAGGACATACCTGACCACATTGCTCCCCTTCAGACAAATTATAGCTTTAAGTTGGCAAGTGCACTTACACTAACAAATGCAACAACTACTCAGCAAACTGTAACCTTTCAAATGAATATATATATTTTGGACTAGAAACAAGATTTATTTTAGAGTGAACATTCCAGCAAGCTGTACTTCGTGTTTTCAAGAACGGTATGCACTTGTAACTCTCCAATGCAATTAGAAAATCTAGAAAGTGCTCAAATTGAAATCTAGCATTTCTATTAAGTTTTAATTAGCCTTTTCCCTTAATCAACAGCTCCAAATGTCATATGCAAAGCATATTTATTGCAAAAACACGGCTCATTAGTGTGCATATACTAAAGGGTGATGTTAGAAGCCATGCAGGTGAATGCAGCACTTTATTACATCCGACTCTGGGAGCGCGCTTGGGTTGCATTGAAATATTTTGCACCCAGGAGTTAAGCTTGTGTTCTATTTAAAGAAAAAGTCAATTTCAAAATTTAACTACATGTAAAAAATGTTTTAAACTCTGTTCTTTACTAACTGGTTGCCCTATCATATTATTATACCAGCATTTACAATATATACCGCCATTCTGGTGATTGGATTTCTCTTCCGACTTTAATCAAGGTGGTTTACATAGGCAGGCTTTCTCAATTCTATATAGGGCTTGTTACAATCATGATTTCTGATCTTGCAGAGAACTGTCTTTCCAGGCGTTACCCTTCACAGTCGGGCATCTCTCTGCCTGCACTCGTCTCCCATGCTTGACAGACAATTCCTCCACTCTCGCTGGAAGGGTCATAATCTCCGCTCTTTTCACCAGCTGGAGAGATTCATCTCTGTTAGCAGTGTTTTATCAGCAGTTCACATATTTATGGCTGACTCGAACTGCTGACCCAGGTGATTCGGTTTTCAGAGGCAGCAATGTTACCACTCAGCCAGACCTCCCGGCTTATAGCACTTAGCAAGAGGTCTACCAACAGCTGTACAGGTGTATCAACTGATTTGGTATCCATGGTTTCAGTTATCCACTGATACCATGGATACTGGGAAGCCTATTAAAAAGATTGGGCACATCAAACAAATACCTTTTTTACTTTGTTGCAGCAAAACCACTGATGTTCCCCTATCTTGAAAAAGGTGTCTCCAGTATCCACTGTTTCAGGTATTCTTGGTGGGGTCTGGAAAGGAACATCTGAACTAAGCCAGTGTTTTGGTCATTCTCAAGCACCCATCATTTTAGCTATACAAACACACACAGGCACAAATATATTTTTAAACTTAGAGTGATTTCGACTGTACTGCTTCCAACAAAAGGAACAAAGAGATCTGAAAATAGGAAAATAATCCTGAAGTACTAGAATGACACAGTAGCAAACTGTCTTTCAATATTATTCAAACTGTGAACAGACAATTAAAATTCTGCTTAAAGAGATTAAAGGACAAAAGTACCAATATTTCAGGCTGTTTTTGGAAACATAGTTTTAAATATAAGGCTTTTTCTTCCCTTTTTAATCCCTTGTTACAGAGCTGCCTCTGGTATTCTAGGGGCTTATACCTCATTCATGCAACACTTGTGAGCTAATCATTTGGACAAAGTGAAAGAGAGCTTTTTTTAAAATAGGAGAAATTAAACTCTCTGCAACTATTTGTTAGCTAATTCTGCATTTTGCACCATGTGTGGAGAATAATACCTTTTCACAAATAAATGACTAAATTGTACTTTTAATATTACCTGGTGATTTGCAACAATTTTGCTACAGCAATATGATTTTTCAATTATATTTGACTATAAAAAATCAGGATAAACTATTATCCTATAATTTAAAGTCAATGGGCATGATCCGGCCATAATTAGGTATTGTTAAGTCTCATTGATTCCAGTGGAAAAGAACTAAGCATATGCCTGCCTCCCCAATTGAAATCAATAGGAGGTATAAATGCTTAAACTGCTTGGATCATGCCCAATTTAAAAGACATGGAAAGGACAATGGCCACAATCCAGACATACTTAGTCATGCTTAAGTTTCATTTAAACTGACATGCTAACTTAAGCCCCATTAATTTCTGGAGCACAATTAATTTTTTGTGGATCAAAGCCAATTTCCATAGGAGTCAGGGGAAGAAAAGAACCTTTCCCCTCAGTGTGAGAGCATCCGCAGAATGATTATGACTGCAAGAACACATTTGCATAACAGCATCCCCTGTTATCTGTTAATTTTGGGCTGTAAATTGGAAACAAAGAAAGAGCACAGACACGACATAACTGTACTAGGACCAACCAAAATAACACCAAGGTTTGAGCAGTCGGTGCATTTGGAGAATATTCTCTCGCCTCCCCTGATTGATACTGCAAGCTTGGTATCAATATCTGATTGATACAGCAAGATCAGCTGTTTGGGCTGCAGATCCTGCATTGTGGTATATTGTGCTACAAGGAAAAGAAGGGAGGCTACTACAGTTACTTAGCAGCCCACCAGGTGTTTTTATTTCCAGAAGGTCAGGGTCATGCGTGCCCTTCTAAATGCATTCAGAACCTGTCTACTCTGCAGAAGTGCTCAAACAATGCTTTGTGGCACTGTCAAATCTATAGCCAGACATGCTGTGGTATTAATGATGGGTTGTGGTCATGTCAAAACTAAACAGCACATCCTACATGCAGCAGTCCATGCCGTTATCTTTAAAGTGACTGATAGTGAAATCCTGTGCAGGTTAATTCAGAAGTCAGCCCCGTTCGGCTCAATGGAGCTTACCCCCAGCTAAGTATGAATAGGACTGCAGCCCTATAGCCCAATCCTGTCCACTTCTACTCAGAAATAAGTCCCATTGTATTCAATGAGGCTTCCTCCCAGGAATGTGTGTGAATAGGATCTCAGCTTTCGTTTCATAAATGTAATAAAAGATTACTTTTAATAAAATTAGAAAAAAAGATGTGCCAAGTGCCTTTCAGACATCCCAGTCCTGTCTTACTTAATTTATCAATAACAATTAAGTAAATTGTTACAACTGGAAGGCAGGACCACTGTTCACTGCATAATTGGACAGACTGTTGCCTGCACACTTTTCCTTACATGCCTATAAGTAAAAGGACCAGGGATTTATTTTTTATGTATTTTTAATTGAAAATGGCAAATCTGAGGCATGGACCTGGAATATCCCTGAAGGGCCAACTCCCCATCCACTTCCTCATTCCAACTACATCCCTGTGTAAAATGTTTGGATTTAGTTTTAACTCAGAAGTGATGAGGCTAGTAAGGGATAGAAATAGCCGAAGAGTTAAAAGAAGAGAGGGGCGTGTGTGAGAGTGTAAGATCCAGGGCTATGGCATAAACTCCTATCCAACTTTCTAGCCATTCTAATGGGATGTGCACCACATCCTGCAGTAGGGATGAAGTCAGGGAGACCTCCTCAAGGTAGGGGAATATTTGTTCTTGAGGATGTTTTGCTGCTCCGGGAAGTTGGATAGGATTGGGCCCTTAAATCTTTTGTTTTTGACTGCCATTCATTATTTCTTGCCTTCTCCAAAATAGATCAAGAGATCAAGCAATCTGGCATAATCCTCCAGTTTGCTCCAGGTTCGTTCTCTCTCTCTCTCTCTCTCTCTCTCTCTCTCTCTCTCTCTCTCTCT
>JAJKFI010000018.1:1332877-1383492 GCA_029204185.1 Lerista edwardsae | reverse complement strand
CTCTCTCTCTCTCTCTCTCTCTCTCTCTCTCTCTCTCTCTCTCTCTCAGGCCATGCTGTTCTGTTCTAAATAAAATGTTTAGAAATTGCATTCAAGTTGAAGAATCTTGAATGCAGCTGCTCTGGGAATGTTGGGGGCCTGCTCTTATCCAGGTGAAGCTCACCTGTGCATGTCAATGTGTACTGTCCACCTGGTCTGGTAAAAAAGAGCACCCCAAATGTGGAGGGATGCAAACTTTCTGAATTGTTTGGCTGGCTGATGGTTTGGCTGGCTGTTTATGCCGCAGTCACGCCAGCTGAGAGAAGCATCTGTTTCACATGCCCAGTGCTGCCATATACAGAGAAATCTGGGAACACAAACACTTGCGGCAGATGCTTACTGGGTCTATGACACTTCTCAGTTGAGTATTTAAGTGGCAATACACAAAGACATTAGATGGCAAGACAGCCTGCGTGAGAACTGTTGAGCTGTGCTTGTGCCGGCAATTTGACTTGGCTGCTTTTGCTGAGACCACCCACCTCTCTTCTGGACCTTCTCTATTCAATCACTTACATGCAGTTGCCCCTGCTTCCCTTTCCTTGAATACAGCTTTTTAGATTAGTTACACTGGTGAAGAAATGCGTATGGCTAGAAAATCAGTTCTTTTGAAGAATTAGAGCCAGCAATCTAACTTTTAGAGTATTCGAGAGCCTGTGTAGCATTGTGGAGTGGAGGAGAGTGGAGCTTGAAACAGGGAGACTTTGGTCCCAATTGTTACTCATCCATGATGACATTCTTTGGGTGATCCTGAACCTATACATTTCTCAACCTAATCTGTTTTACAGGGTTGTTGTAAGAATGAAGGAGAGGGAAAACCATCTGAACTCCATCTTGAAAGGTGTGGTGGTCCAGTGCAGCCTGTTTAATGTCAGATTTATGTACTTGCTTCTCCCCAGTCCCACTCTACTACATAAAAAATAAGGGTGGCTATCTGGCTGTGGTTGAATATGGATCATGATCTTATCTGTGTGGTTTCCTTCCTCTTCTTTAGTAGTTACAATCATTCCTCATTATCCACTAGGGTTAAGTTCCTGGACATCTGTGTGGATGGCAAATTCACAGATAATGATTGGGATGGACCATCCTATGGGATGGACCATAGTCGTGGACCTAACATTGCATGGGGGGGGCCTCCCAAAGCCCCGGGCACTGGAGCTCCTGGGGTGGGTGGAAGGCACAACAGGGCAGTTCACATTGCTGTGAGATGCGCAGGTTTGGCCCTCCCGCCTGCCCCTTCCTCTTTATGACTCTAAATTGGAGCCTAGCATGGCATGGAGGGGCGGAGCGGAGCGGAGCAGCGCACAGGGGTGGGGAATGAGCAGAGGGGGTGGAGCTACTTTGCCTCTGTCCCTGGGTGGACCGTTTGCTGGGTCATCAATGGTTAGGTGCAAGGGGTACCTTATCTGCTGTCAGAAGAATCCAGCAGAGACCCTCAGGAAGCCACCAGAGTGTAGCTAGAAGTGCCAAAAGATCTCTGAATGCTGCAGTGATCTTCCAGAGGCTGCAGGGATCTTCAGAATGGCACTTGTGACTAGCATGGACTCCTTAAACATGGCTGGCTGATGCTTCTGCAGGCCATTTTAAAGGGGCCAGTTCTGGTCGTAGGTGCCATTGTCAAGGTCCCTGAAGCCTTTGGAAGGTCCCTGCATAGTGGATAATAAGGCCAAAGGTGCAGATAAGGAGGAAAGTACTTGACTCTTTTTAAAGATAGGGGAATATCTGTGGTTTTGCTGCAACAAGGTAGAAAAGGGAGATTTGTTTAACGTTCCCGTATCTTTTTAACAGGCGTCCCAGTATCCATGGTATCCGTGGATACCAAAATTAGTGAATACCGGGGCATGCCTGTACTCATAGAAAAAAAAATTAAAAGGGGTGTTTCCATACAGAGAAAATGCTAGAGCAACATGTAGACAGTCCAGTAAAAACCAACAATAGTCTCTGCTCTTCATTTCCTGTTTGTTCTTTAGACGATTAATTATTTTCACATGAAATGAAATCCAGGTTAGAGCAGAAACATTTTCTGGTATGTTTTGTTTGGGGATGTGGTGGCGCTGTGGGTTAAACCACTGCTACTGGACTTTCTGACCAGAAGGTTGGGAGTTCGAGACCATGCAGTGGAGTTGGCTCCTGCCAACCTAGCAGTTCGAAAGCCTGTAAAAAAAATGTGAGTAGATACATAGGTACCACTTTGGTGGGAAGGTAACAGTGTTCCGTGCGCTACAGCTTATAGTCATGCCGACCACATGAGCACAGAAACTTGTCTTCGGACAAATGCTGGCTCTACAGGCTTAGAAACACCCCCTACGGTCGGTCATGAATAGACCATTCGGTCATGGGGAAATCTTTACGTTTACCTTTACACTAGTGCTTAAACACAGCTGTTTAATTGTGAAATTCTGGATTTCATGATTGATTTCTGTTAGCAACTCTCATTTCTTCTCCTGGGAAAAATGCCCACAGGGATATTTAAAAATAACTTCTCAATGTGGACACTGAGACACTGTCCAGACACTGAGATGCATTAGTCAGGCCTTTTTCTGTTACAAACATTCCATCCCTCTATCAGTCCCTATGATAGGGAAGAAGAACTCCTTCCAGTTCCTTGAGAAATGATTGTTGTGCAGTATATTAGTAAGCCTGGAGAAAATTAGAACATATATTCCATGTGCGTAAACTTTAAATTACCAACAAATGTTTTGAGATTAATGTGTTTCAACAGCATAGTTTTAATGTGCAAAATAAAGGGGGACAAACTCGATGGTAATAACATCAGGGCAAAGAAACACCCATTTTTAAAGTTAGGATTTATTCCTCAGCAATACATTTGGAACATTTTCTTAGTCTTGATAATAAAGTATTTCTTTTTGTATTTTTAAAGGATTTTGAGCTCATCCTTCACTGTGGCTCATACTTCCAGAAATGCATGCAAGAATATATGCAAATTAAGTTCCTAAATTAAAAAAAATTAGGTCAGAAATAAAACATTGTGCTTGTCTTGCAAAAATAAAATGTAATTAACAATTGCCAAAAGCAACAAGCCTGAGTTCTTGGCAATGTACTGATTATAATTATTAGGTTTCTCATGTGGTGTCGTGTAGTGGCTAAAAGACTCAGCTATAACTCAAGAAGCCCCTAGGTTTGAATTTTGCCATCATGAACTCTGCATCTCTCTGCCTCGGGCCGTCCATGTGCAGTTAAGGTTGCCAGCCTAGATTGGTTGCTCTTGGATTGGCCTAGAGCAGGGGCTCTTAATTCTTTTACAATTACAGACCCACAATATGCAAGATTGCCCAATATGTCCCCATACCTCCTTGGCCAGATTTTCAAAACCATCATCATCACCAATCCTATTAGGTACCAATATGAATTCAAAAGATGTCAATAGCTTGGTTACATATGGCTAGATAGGAACAGGACACCTCAATCCATATTGCTCATGGTGATAGTTAATAATCTAATCGAGGGTGCTCCAGATTCCCAGCCGTGGGATGGATCTAGTGCCTGTTGCTTCCTTCCCCCAGGTGTAGTGAACGGCACTAACTGTTCCGCCTGGGAGCCACAGGAAAGCCCCTTCGCTCACCCCCGATAGCCATGCCAGCTGGCCACTTCCAGGTTCTGCCACTCCACCAGACATGGCTAGCCAACGCAATGATCGGGGCGAGCTATCTATTGCCGTTTGCGCGAGGGAAGCCTTTGCAGGTGGCAGTGATCTCCACTTCGCAAACTACTGATCTAATCTAACAACTTTTTTGAAATTGTTTAATTTCAAAAAAGTTGTTAGATTAGATCAGTAGTTTGCGAAGTGGAGATCACTGCCACCTGCAAAGGCTTCCCTCGCGCAAACGGCAATAGATAGCTCCAATGTAGATTGAGTCCAATGTTCCACCCCGTCATTTGGTTTCCCAAGTGGTATGGATACACCTGGTTAAGGGCACAATCCTTCTGTCGATGTAGTGTTGACACAACATCAGGTAACATACAAGTAGCATCAGCCTGACAGCGCCGATGGTGAGCCTCCCTTGCGCTGACCGAAGCTGGTCGGTGTAAGGGAGGCTCTGTACTATTCCAGGATGGGGATTGGCGGTGGGAGGGGGATTGGAGTGGGACATGGGCAGGTCCAGGATTCAGCCATAAGGCCGAATCCTAACCCCCTTGGGCTCCCGTTTGGCTGGCACAAGGGACACCGTAAAGTATGTTTGGACTACTCTCTGAGTCAGACTGGCCAGCACACAGACGTGTGCTGTCCTCCATGACTCCAAGCGTGGTCCAAACACTCTTTAGCTTAGCCCTTGTGCTAGCCAAACTTTGCTGGCCTAACTATGCCGGCCTAACTCAAGGTTAGGATTGCACCCTAAATATGTGCTCGGTATGTAACAGTGGAGACAGGTTGCACCCTAAGTTATCTGTGATATTTATATGAGCTTTTAAAAGACATTTTCTCAATTTAAGTGGCATATAGAATGCACATAACAAGCAATATGTTTTAGCTTTTGATCCTTTTTTGGATAGGGGGCCATTACATTCATTGATTTTCTCTGTAAACCTCTTTGTGAACTTGTTTATTGAAAAGTGGGGTGCTTTTTTATCCACAAGGGTTCTGTTCCCCGAACCCTCTTGGATAAAAAAAAAATCTGTGGGTAATTAAACAGTGCATTTTGCCCACCCACCCACCCACCCAAACCTAACCAGAGGGCTTTCTGAGGCATGTCAAGGTCATGCACACCTGTACATGGCCTTGGTGGGCCTCAGAATGGCCATTTTGACTGAAGAAACATTATGTTAGCTTTGGGCGAAAACTGGAAGTGACATTTTGAATGCCTTTTGAGGGGCTTCCCTGGGCCTCAAAATACCTCAGAACAGTGATGTCATGCAGGGGGTACGCGGGGGTACGCGAGTACTGGTTTCTAGGATTACAGCTGGCCCTGCCCATTCGCCCGCCCACTCGTCGACTCCGCCCTCTGCAACGTTTGAATTTCCTGCATGTTTGAGTTGCCTGCATGTTCTCCGAGGCAGGCAGGCAGGCAGGCAGCGAGTGGAGCCTTGCCTTGCCTTGCCACTGAAAAATGAGTTGCTCTGGGGTTTTAACATGATGCCAGGCCTCCTTAACATGTTCTGGGGGTGCTGTGGAATACTGTTGCAACTGTTGGGTCAGTTTAAAATCATCTGAGGCCTCAAAAAGGGCTTTTTTCATGTCACTTCCTGCCACGACATCACTTCTGGCTTATGACGTCACTTCCGGTGGGCGGGTCCCGACACGTGCCAATCAAAAGCGAGTACCTGTTCTTAAATCATTTAGATGACACCACTGCCTCAGAAGGCATTAAAACATGGTTTTTGGAGACTTTTCTTTGGTCAAAACAGCCATTCTGAGGCCACTGTGGCTACACGCAGGTGCACACATCCTTGGCAGGCCTCAGAAGAGCCGCTGGAGGCTTCAGAGGCTTCAAGTTGAATGGGACAAGTCCATGGGACCCGCGTTGAGCCAGATCTGCAGATGTAAAATCCGTCTATAATGAGGTTCAACCTGTATAAGTACAAGTAGCAGCAGCAGCAGCAAGAACAAGTCTGGTTTCACAATCTTTGGGCAACCCTTAAAAACGATCCATGATTTAGTACAGCCATTCCATGAATCTTTATTTCACATGTTTTCATTGTGCACGTCTAGCTCACTTGTTTGTGTTAGATAAGGCTACAAAATCAGCCTGTGTTATTAATCATAGTTAATCTATTCCATGTTGATAAGTAACTGTTTGATTTCAGATTTTGCTCCAAGGGCTTGTTCAGGATTATACTTCTTACTGGAACAATGCAATCACTTCTCATTCTTTAAGAAAATCATCAGTAGGAGTGGAGTAAGGTTAAATCACTTGACACTATTTCCTTATAAAACATGTATTTGGAAAAAAACAACTGAATAAAAATGAATTTCAATGTACAGATGTTAAAATTGTTAAAATGTTCAGATATATCATTTCCATTCTGCTGGCAACGTAAGAAATCTAAGGGAAGACTTTTTGCCGATAGGAATGAAACTGTGTTTTAGAGACGGAAAAATTTATTGAAGAAAGTAGGGAAAATGGCATGTAGTGAAGAGTGGATTTTATGAAGCTAGTGCACGGGACTATTTCTCATTTGTAGTAGTAGTAGTAGTAGTAGTAGTAAATATTTCTCAGTATTTACCCACATATGTCTGCAGAACTGTATGCTGAACATTAAATAGAATATTCCATAACCACACCAACAATATTTCACTTTACATTTTCCTTAATTTTCAACTGGTGTCCTCAGGTCAGTTTTAAGTTCCTCTTTACACATAGTCGTCACTCGACTGCTGGTAGCGATGCATATTCTACCTGCATAATAAGGCAAATGAGAAAAAGCAATTCCATCTACATCCAGTTTGCTGGAGGTCTGGTCTGGCGATTAAGCTGTCAGATTGCCTGAAAAAAAGCTAAGCAGGATCAGGGGGAAGGATCAGGGGGAAGGTGGGGAAGAATGGACAGGTGAGCAGAACAGGCCTGGGAGGTGAGTGGGACCATCCTCCAGCAGGTAGGTCGTATCCTAACCCCGCTCCCAGGGTGCTCAGATCCACACCACTGATTCCACTGGCGCAGATCCGAGTAGCCCCATTGTGGTGGGCGGCTGGGGCATTACTCAGGGTCATGTGTCCCCTTACTTCTTGTGCCACACCTGCCTCCTAACCAGGTCTGGATATGGTGCAGGTCATCTGGCCTGCCTATTCCAGCCCAGCTTGGGACTGGGTTGCGAGAGGCTGCTGGCATATCTCTGTTGAAGAGTGGAATGTGGAGGAGACCACTGGCAAACATCAACAACAAACAGGTAACATCTTTGAGAAACCTGAAGCTTGATGCAGATGCCTGCGAGATCTTTGAAACTCGACAGCCAGGAGGATGACTGCACTATGAAGGGAAACTTCCGGAGGAACGTCGCGTCTATGAGATTTTCTCATTGAATAATACTTGCAAGCATCCATTTGGAATGGGGATTATGTTCCGTCTGCCTGTGTAAACAGCCTTATGAGAAAAGCCAGTGTATGAATAATGCAATAAATAAAACAAAAAAAAAAACCCAAAGACTTTGTGCTCAATCCAATTGGGCCTTGCCCCCAGTGGAATGCTTGTTCTGGTGGTAACTGCTGAAATATATCCGTAAAGTGTGCTCCAGCAGCACACTGAGTAGAACGTGGCTGGAGTGCCAGTGGGGAGACTGGAGCCTTCCTGTGTGTGTCAATAGAGCGCCAGCCGCCAAGAAAGGTAAGGTGGCAGCAGTGGTGGGATTCAAATAAATTAACAACCGGTTCTATGTCCTCCTTTCTTTGTACTGCTTCTTACTACAGCACTACTTTTTGTATATCAATAAATTAGCAACCGGTTCTGCAGAACTGGTGAGAACTGGCTGAATTTCACCACTGGGTGGCAGGGGAGGTGGGGATGGTGCTGGGGAGGGAGGAGTGGGGGCATGGAGAGGCTTTATGTATTACATCTGTTACCCGTAGTTCAGGGGTAGGCAACAAGAGACTCGCGAGCTACCGGAAGCTTGCCGTGTGGTTACTGGTAGCTCGCGGCCTTTTTGGGGCTCGGAACAGCTGCCACGAAGGAGCCAGAAAGGGAGGAGCCAGCCAGCTCTCAGCTCTCACAAGAGCCAAGCCAGCATGTGCTCTTGCAAGGCAGCTGCTCAGAGCAGGACTGGTGACTGCAGCCGGACGGACAAGGCAGCAGGAGAAGCAGCTTCTCCACAATGGTGAGAGGCGGAGCAGGCAAAGCACAGAAGGAAATGAAAGACTGTTCCTCCTCCTCCTCAGAGGGTCATGGTGGAGGACTTCCTTAGAAGTTCTCCCGCCCTCCAAAGCTGACCTGACCTGCTCCCTTATTCTGGAGAGTTTTTAATATATTTAAATATGGGGAGGGGATGAGAAACGAGGACCATGAATGCTGTGTTTATTAATGATTTGCTGCTGTGTATGTGTTGCTTCTTGCACGTGGATCAGGTCTTGCTCTGGGAATTTTTTTTCTACAGTTAAATATGGGGGGATCATAATAGCTCTTCAGTAGTTAGTAATTTTGTTAAGTATCTCACATATATCTGATGGTTGCCCACCCTGCTGTAGTTTCTTCAGTTTACGTGAGGTTGTCTTAGTTTACCCTTAAAACAATCCTGTGGCTCAGAGTGCAATCCTAAAGTGTGCTGGAATGGTGAGGCTGTCATGCCTGTGCCAAATTCAGCGCACCTTAGGTGGGCACGGTTCAACCCCTTGCCCCAGGGGAGGCTCCGGCTGCCCCATGGGCTTCCTCGGATCTGCACCTGCTATTTAGCAGGTGGGGCCTTGCATGCGGCATAATGGCTGCATCTAGGCCCCGCCTCCTCTCTGGGTCAGCACGCCTGCCGGCCCGCCCACCCCCCACCCACCTCCCACCCAGAACCCCCTCTTCCCAACCCTCCCTCCTCCAGAACCTCCCTTGCACCAGCCGAGTTGGGCTGGCACACAGGAGGCTTCCTGTCATAGTGTTGGCCCAAGCGCTGTAGCCCCGATGCAGTGGTGGCACTCATTGCCCCTGCGTCAGTGCTAACGACGTAGTACCAATGCAACCATGTTGCATCAACACGATGTCAGGACTAGGATTGCCCTGTCAACTTTATCCAGTAAACTCTTGTGCTCAAAATATACTGTCCCGCATGATTGCGTCTACATACAGGAAGGAACTGTGCTTCTAAGGGCAGGTCATATCTCAGATTATGTATCTGTATATAGTAAAATGTGCAAGAGGCTGTATTTGGAAGTTTTATTAATTTTGTAGTTGCTGTTGTGGAAACATGTCTACCACTATTGCATTGAATAAAATCTGTGCACATCGGTTCTAATGGCTGCTCATGAGATTGGTCTTTCAAGACAAATAGGATTGTTCCTCTGCTCGGTAATTAATTCTGATGTGCGCGTCTGGACAGTGTTTCTTTATTGTGTTACTTTGATTCTTGTATTTAATTGAAAATGTGTTATGTTTACAGAGCATTAGAGAAAGCCCATCATTTCTTAACAGGAGCCTGCTAAACTCCTTTAAGCCACAAGATGGCAATATCGGTTACATATTGTTTTGCTTCTCTTTTTTTTTTTAACTGCCTGAGCATTTCTTATTTTTCTAATTTTCAAAAAGATAGAATTGAATTCCGAAGAGTCATCTTTAGATTACCGAGGCAAGCTCATTATGTAATTATGCAATTTTAGAAAAACTATCGGTAGAAAGTCTTACAGCCTCTTCTCTAATAGATTCTTTCAAACCACGCCAGAGTCGTGTAGAATGAATAAAAAGCAAGACGGATTTTTGAGATGATGGATAAAGGGCTGCAGCTGTTCACATTAAGGGAACCCAAATGGAGGGGCAGGTTGGGTTCGAAGGAGTTATTACCTTGTGTTTACCGGAGCAGTTGTGCTTAAGTGATAAATACAGTGTACAACTTGTAAATGAGACCTCTTAAAAAAAAATTTTCTAAACAATTTGTTCGCCTGCACATAGCCTTTGAATTTTCAAATTCTGGTCAGAGCAAGAACACAAGTTCAACCTTTGTCCTTGACAGGCCTTAACAGGCCTGATTCAGATATAATAATGCCAGATGATTTGTTGGACTAAGAATGAGCTGTGTGTTTCCATATCCTTCTCCCAATTAGTAGCGTCCCTGGAGGGAGGCAGGTCTCTAATCCTAACCTGAAGTTAGGCCAGCGCAGTTAGGCCTGCAAAGTTTGGCCAACACAAGGGCCACAGTAAAGCGCGTGTGGACCACTCTCAGAGTCAGGGAGGATGGAGCACGTCTGTGTGCTGGTCTCTCTGACTTCCAAGACTGGCCCAAAACTATGATGTCCCTTGTGCTGGCCAAACGTTGCTGGTCTCTCCCAGCAACTTGGTAACATCCCCCTGCCTTACCCCTCTTGGTCTTCCCCTTCTCCCATAGCGTTCCTTGCCTTCGGAGGCCTCCTTCCACCTTCCCCTCACAGAGATTCAGCAGAAACGGTGCTGCTGATAGGGCAGTGCTGGGACAGCCAAATTATCATAGGGGTCAGATAAATAGTGGCTGCATCCAGTCTGCGGGTCTTAATTGACACCCCTGTGCCAAACCATAATGGCATCATCAAGCCTCTTCAAAACCAAGTCAGGATCTTGAGAGGAGAAATAATTTTCTCTGTTTTTGTGAGGCATTGGCAGCCCTACACACAAAAAGGTGGCCCCCAGTAAGATTGCACAGTCCCGCCAGCTCACATACACAGCAGCAACACACCGCATATTCATGTCCCCGCTGCAAGCACTTTGCTGTACTTCTATGTGGAGTCATTATAGATGCTTCTGCTTCCATCGGCTCTGGTGCAGCCAGGAGATGAGGAGGAGGAGGAGATGTAGCAGCAGGAGCAGACGGATGAAGTGAGAGCAGCAGCAGGTGTTGCGGAATAGCAGCAAGTGTTGTGTAGTTCCCCCATTAGTTTCTGCAGGGTATAAAAGTGAATGTTTAAATCTCAGGACATTTGTGTTGGGGTAGATGCACAGAACATCCTGAAAAGCATTCAGTACATCATGCTGTCATTTTTTTTTAATGCACTTGGACAATCAGAATGTGTTCTAGCTTCAGAAACAGTCGTACTATCCACCTCAACAGGAAGAACTAATATGAAGCTATTTGCTGTCTCTATTCCAGCTCTGGATGAATGAATTTTAATTCGACCCTTCAGAGTCTGGATAGCCAAATAATAACAACGAAAAATGCATGAGAACAGACGTTTCAGCATGGCGATTTCACAGACAAGCTTATTTTATGCATCAATAGGAAATTAATTGGAATGTCATTCCCTTTTCTAAGCAAGCCCTTTTCAGGTATTGTAACCAGCCGTTCTGAAGAGTGCTTGCAGAAGAAGGATTCTTGATGGATTGCTATTTATTTAGGATGGAATTCTTCATACTGCTTGTGCCCAGAAGTTTTGCATGCAGAGGTGGGCTCTGCTATCTTGGTACCGCAACCTTCTCCGCACGACCTATCAGTCATTCAAGCTTGGAGTTTATGGATTCTGTAAGCAGAAATAGCCTCCGAACGGAAAACCACTCTTTATGCATAGTGTCTCAATTCATGCAAATATTGCGACCCAAGAAATGGAAAGTGGCCGTGTGCAGGTTACATCTCATAACTGTGGGATGCTGTGCAGCTTTATAAGATGAGGCTGTAAAAGCATATCCATAAAAAAGACAATAAAAGAAAAATATGAGCACAAAAAGCCTCAGGTGGTTCTGATGTGAGACATCTTTGGAAGTTAGGGTGGAGTTTATATAGATGGCTAACAACGTGGGTAGCTCCATCCTAACTAGCACTGACACAGCCAGGCTGCATGGGCTGCACTGTATCAAGCGCTAGTTGGAAGCCAGCTGGAGGGGATTCCTTTTCCCTTACCCCAAGTTTTTTTTTTTCCTTGTCAAATATTTTATTTTATTTACATATTACATATTTACAATTATTTTATCATATCCACATTTTCATACAACTTTTTTGTTTTCATACACATAATAATTTAATACTGACAATGCACCTTTTCTTATTTTCTCCCATATGTTCCCACCCTCCATGGAATCTAGACCATTAACTTATATTTTTAACCATACGCACATCTTTTGGATTTTAACATAAATATCTTTATTGGCCCCTTCTTCTTTTACCCATTTTATATATCTATTCCATTTCTTTCTTATCTCTATTTGTTTTTCCTCCCATGTTTCTTCCTGTCCCAAGATTGAGAGTATATCTGACTGAATCCATTGATATAGATAGGAATTCCATATTTCCATATTCCATTTTGTTGTATCTTTCCATTCCTTCGCTATCACTGCATGTGCAGCCGTTATTATTGCTTTTAGCAGTTCTTTATCTTCTACTTTGTTATTATCCAATATTCCCGCAAAGATTACTTTTCTTGAATTTTCTAGTTTGATTTTACATAATACCTCCACTTTATTTAATATTTGCTGCCAAAAGTTTTTTACCTTTGGGCACTCCCACCACATATGAATATAATATCCTTTTTCCTTTCCACAATGCCAACAGTTTGGACTATTGCCTTTAAACATATATGATAATTGCAAAGGGGTTCTATACCATTTTAATAGAAGTTTCATCTCAAGTTCTCTAAATTTTTCTATTTTTATTTTCCTAATTCCTATTATTAATCTATCAATTTCTTGCTTTGACAATTTCAATTCCTTTTCCCACTGGTTCTGTATAATCAGCACCACATTATCTTTTAGTATTAATGTATATATCTTTTTTGCCATCCCTTTGTTATTTTCCTTTTTGTTTCTGTAAATTTTTTCCAACTCAGTTTCCTCCTTATTTACCATCAGATGGCATTTTCTTTGTTTCAATACATTATACAAAGAGGTTACCCAGAACCAATGTTTCCCTCCAACTTCCCTCAACCATTCTTGTAACGGATACAACGACCCCTGCATAGTGTACATATCTTTAACTATATAGTAACCTTTTTCCTTTAATTTGACCCAAAAATTTTTATCTATATCTATTGGTTTTTCATATAGAGATTCAAGTGGGGCCCACTTGGAAATGTTCGGCAACCATTTAGATTTATATTTATCCCATATTTTCAACGCTGTGTATCTTGGTCCCATTGTATTTTTAATCTCATGTTTGATGTTTAATGTAAATATTCCGAATTTCCCTGCTTCCTTATTTACTGCATCTTCCCATCTCACCCATTTTTCTGTATTATTGCCATCCATTTCCAAGAGCATTCTTAATTGAAATGCCTGATAATAACTATCTAAATGTGGAACGCCCCATCCCAAATCATCTTGTGGTGAGTATATAACCTTCCTTATTGTCCTAGCTCTTTTTTTTCCAAATATCCAATTTTTAATTTCCACATCCCATGTCGCCAACTTTTTCTTTGATATTCTCTCTGGAAGCGTTTGAAAGAGGTATAACATTTTAGGTAATATACACATCTTAATTGCTCTTATTTTTCCTAATATACTTAAATTCTTATTTTCCCATTGCTTTAAATTTTGCTGTATTTTTTTCCATAATGTTATATAGTTCCTTTCCATCAAATTTGTAACATTATTTGTTATTACTATTCCCAAATATTTTATAAACTTAATTCCTAATTTCATCCCTGTCATTTTAGCTATTTCTTTTTGTTCTTTAATATCTACTCTTTTAAACATAATTTCTGATTTTTCAATATTCACTTCTAATCCAGAACACAATTTAAAATCTTTTAATATTATAAGAAGTTCCTTTACTGCTACCAATGGGTTTTGTATTATCAACAATATATCATCTGCATACAGATTCAGTTTTATCTCCTCTTTTCCTATTTTGTACCCTTTAATTCTAACACTTTGCCTGATTCTATCTGCTAGAGGCTCCATTGCTAAAGCAAATAGCATTGGGGAAAGAGGGCAACCTTGTTTCACCCCTCTTTGTATAAAAATTTCATTCGTATAATTGTTGTTAACTTTAATCACCGCTTTCCCTTCCCTATAAATTTCTTTTAAAGTCTCCATAAAAGATCCTTCAAAACCTAATTTTTTCAACACCTGAAATAGATAATTATGATTTACTGTGTCAAACGCTTTATATACATCCAGTTTCAGAAGAGCGTATCTTCGTTTATTATTTGCGTGATATATAGTATTGATCACGTTTCTTATGGGGTGACTGATATATCTTCCATGTACAAACCCATATTGATCTTCTTCTATTAATCTTGGAAGTATTTTTTTTAGTCTATTAGCCAACACTTTAGCAAAAATTTTATAATCTTGGCTAGCCAAGGTTATAGGACGATACGAATTAGGTTCCATTGAATCTCTAGATGGTTTCAAAATGGTTACTATTTCAGATTTTTTCCAAGAGTTTGGAGTATTTCCTCCTTTTAATATTCCATTGAAGAGATTTTGCATTTCCTGAATTATTTCGTTTACCACCATTTTATAAAATTCGGCTCCTATTCCATCTAATCCAGGTGTTTTCCCATTTTTTAAATTTTTTATAACTTCTATTATTTCTTGTTGTGTTATTTCTGCATTAAGTCCTGCTAATTCTTGTTTGTTAAGTTTCTTGCCTACGTCTTCTTCAAACTTTTTTACATCTTCAGCTTTAAATAACTTTTTATAAAACTTTTCAAATATTTCTCTTATCTGTTTATCTTTATATCTCTTAGTCCCTTTTTCATCTTTCATACACTCTATCATTTGTCTTTCCTTTCTTTTTTTTAAATAATTTGCCAATCTTTTCATTGAATTAATACTAGTTCTTTGATACTGATTTTTTACTAGTATATCTTTTTTCCATAAGGAGAGATTATCCAATTCTTGCAGTTCCTCTTTTAATCTAGATAGATTTTCTTGGGTTTGTTTTCCATACTTTCTTTGTAATTTCATTTGAGTTTCTGCAATCTCTTTTAATTTTTGTTCCCTTTTCATATTTGTGTTTCTCCTAAAATATATCTCTTTATTTATACATATTCCTCTAATCACCGCTTTAGCTGCATCCCATACTATCCCTTCCTCTGCAGATCCTTTATTTTCCATGAAATATTGTTGTATTTCCCTCCTTAAATCTTCTTTATCCTTTTGTTGAAAAAGTATTCTGGAGTTAAATCTCCATCTTTTTTCTCGTTGATTTTCTATTAGCCTAATCTCTATTATCAATGGTGCATGATCTGATAACCAAATTGTCCCTGTGTCTATATCTTCCACTTTCATATCATTTGTTTCTTTCACCAAGACATGGTCAATAATGGTGAATTTTCTATGTCTGTTTGAGAAATATGTGGGCTGTTTTTCTTTCTGTAAAAGATTGTATACTTCAATCAATCTCCATTTTTTTAATTTTAATTTCTTATTTGTCATAATATCATTGTTAAAGTCTCCCGTAATTATTAAATTACCCTCATAAAATAATTGGATTTTTTGAAAGATTTGATTGAGGTATTTTATTTGGCCCTGATTTGGTGCGTATATGTTTGCTAAGGTATATTTCTTACCATCCATACTAAATTTCAGAAATATGACTCTTCCTTCTCTGTCTTGATATTGCTCTAAAAGACTTATATTAAGTCTAGAATTAATAAGAATGGCCACTCCCCTAGCTTTGTTTGTTCCTCTTGATTCAAATTGCATTTTCCATATTTTGTTATTTAACAGTGGTCTTAAATCCTTTTTTGCTTTATGAGTTTCCTGTAGACATAAAATATCAATCCCTTTACCCTTTGCCAAGTTATTTAATCTGTAACGTTTGAGATCTGAGGCCAAACCATTAACATTTAATGAAAGGACCTTAATTGTCCTCTCCATTTGTGTTAGTTTCATTCTCCATAGATGTGCTCATTAATTGATTTCTAGTTATTTTTATCTGGTCATTCCTTCCCATATCCCCCATAGCCCGAAAAAAAAACCCCTTCATGAGGTGATGGTTAAGGATTCTAAATCCTCCCCTTTTCGTCCCCATACGTAAGTTCTGAGTTTTCACTTACTCAACCCTCTCTATATATCCTCTCTTTAAACAACACAACTTATAATAAATTACTATTAATTAACTTAACCTAAATAGTATATCTTTTAACATACTTTGCTTCTTTTCAACATTTCACCATTTCATTCAAAGAAGAGATAATTTACTATCAGTACTTTCATCAACATTTTAACCCCCTTATTCTTTTTCTTCTTTTTCTTCTTCTGCCTCTTCTTCCTCTTCTTCCTCTTCCTCTCTCTCCTCTCCATCCTCCTCTTCTTGTTGTTTTTTCTCTTCCATAGTTATATTAAATTTGTGAAGTAATTTTTCAGCTTCTTCTGAATTCGAAGCTCTCAAAAGTTTTCCATTTTTGAAAATTAAAATAGCAGCTGGGACTCCCCAAGAGAAAAGAATTCCATTGTCATGCAGCTTCTGGGCATAGGGTTTCAGCTTTTTCCTTTCTTCTAAAGTCTCTGACGATAAGTCTAAACGAAGATATACCCTTCCACCCTGAAGCTTTAACTCCTTCTGCTTTCTCAAATTTCTCCAAACTTGATTCTGAAGTTTTTCCCTGGAGAATGCAATTATAATATCTCTTGGTTTGTGTCCAGCTTCTGGCTTTGGTTTGAGGCTACGATGTACTCTCTCAATGTCTTGTTCTGAGATTACTATACCATATTTTTGAAAAAGGTCTATCAAAGTTTTTTCCAAGTCTCTTGGTTTAATTTGTTCTGTAACCCCAATTATTCTTAAATTCCTGCGTCGTTGACGGTCTGATAGTTCAGCCACTCTTTTTCTTAAAAGCTTTATCTCTACCTCATTACTTTGACTTCTTTTTAGAGCTGTATCTGCTGTTGCTTGAGTTGTTTTTACCTCCTCCACAATATCCTCAATCTTGGTTTGTAGTTGCTTAATATCTTGCCTTATGTTTTTCTCCACATTACTTATCAACTCATTCAGCTCTTTAAAATCACGCCTTGTCGCCATCTTTATTTCTATTTACTTTAGATAAGGACTGTATATAAAATGAGCTAAAACTCACCAAGTTTAAAGTTTTTGCTTCTTATATCTGCTCAGTCCTTTCTTATTTTTTCTTTGGCTTTTTGCCCAGGTCTTTTCCTTCTTTCTCTGTTGTTTATTTCATTTTATCTGAAAATGCTTCTCGGAGGGCGGTGTGAAAGCGTCTATCTTTGTTGACGCATGCTCAGAACTCCTTCCCTTACCCCAAGTAATGCCCCAGCCAGCCCTATGGGGCAACTCAGATCTCCACCAGCTCTTTAGCTGGCAGAAGTCTGAGCAGCCCCGTGTAGGGCTTCCTGGCCTGGGAAGGATACAGTAGAAGAGGACAGTGCTGATCCCACCCCTCCTAAGCCCAATCGCCCCCCGTTCTGCCCTCCTCTGCCCCCTCCCTGCTTCCAGAACTTCAGTGTTACTGCATGTTTTGGATGAGGATTGTGCCAGTTTACTGGCTGCAGCAAAAGCCCACTAAAGCTTCGCAGCAGCGCAGAGAGCTGACGCAGCATCAGGAAGCCCAGACAGTTCCTGCACACACCAGCAAAGCCACAGAGACACACTGAAGCAGATAAACCAGGCATGGGGGAGCAGAGTGGGGTTGGGGAGGGAGGGGAGGAGATTGAAAGGGGCAGGTGGATGGCAAAATGGGGAGAAAAGGGATGGGATGGGCGGATCATGCCCAGAAGCAGGCAAAATTGGCAGTGGCACACACCAAATCCCAGACCCCTTCCTGGACCTGATTCACCTGCATGGATCAATGCAGATTTGCACCACTGATATCGCTGGCACAGATCCAAGTCGACCCATTGTGGCTGCTGGGGCTTACCCAAGGGCAAAGGGACTGTACCCTTTGGTACAAGGATACCTCCAGCAGCCAAAAATCTCCTGTGGGATACAGTGTGCCGACACCAGCACTGTTGCATTGTCACACAATGGTTTAGTTTGGATTGGGCCATTGGTTGCATGTTTCTAGATTCATTATTAACCTCTCATTGGCTGCTGAGTCCTACAGTCCCAACAATGAAGCAGTGGTAAATCAAACTCTCTGAAATAGACAAATTTACTAATAAGATAGGCTGGAGAAATAGAATCGGATCCCAGATTTATCTTGGAGAAAAATGCTCTCAGTTTGTTATCTTTTGGCAACATATTTTGTAATTACATTACTCCACAGCAATGATTTTTCTGTAATGTCACTTTTTTGTTGAATTTAAAAAAAAATGTAACATCCCCAAAGAGGAAATACTGCACTGTGATACATTTGTCACATGGAGGAGTCCTGGAAATGAGTGATTGCTTCAAAAGTTTCAGAAGCTCAGGAATCACCAGCACCAGGAGCTACTAGTATCCATGGGCTGCCTATTAAAAAGCTAGGGGAAAATTAAACAAATATCCTTTTTTTTTAACCTTGTTGCAGCAAAACCACTGATGTTCCCCTAAAAGTTGTCCCCAGCATCCAGGGTTTCAGGTATCCACAGAGGGTAGTGGGGGGTCCTTGCATAATTGCAGTGAACTCCTCTATAAAAATTCTGCTCAGATACAGTGTTGTCAGGTAGCTGGGGCGGGGGAGGCACCTTCTGTAGCTCTGTCTAGTGAAAGGAAGCTGGTCTAGGACCTTGTACTGTGCCATCATGTAAATCAGCATGATCCAGTCAAAGCTAAGCTCCTTTAAGTCACAAGGTTAACTACATTTCAATATATACTTATCATTCTTCTCCCTCACCTGAAACTGAACTTAGAAATGCTTGGCTTTGGCAAGATCAAATGTTATTAGTGTGCGTTAATATTAAAGCTATCCATGTAGGGACCCTTGTAGCTCAGTGAATATGCTGGGTTTGGGCATCACATCCCTGCTCAGACTTGTCAGGTAGCCTTGCACAATCCCTATTTTTCAGCCTCAGTTCCCTATCTGTAAAATGGAAATACAACTATCTCTACAGGGTTATAATTGAGGGAATTATTGCCCAATCCTATCCCCCACTATCGGCGCCGATACAGCTGCAATGACAGAGCATGAGCTATATCCAGTTGAGGGGAGGGTGATCAGACCGGTAGCAGGAGGTAAGCAAAAACCATTCTTTACTTACCCCCCCCCCAGTAGGCTGCCCAGTTGCCTATGCCATTTTGCTGGCATATGCCCAAGGAGGAAAGAGGAGTGGGGAGTTGTAGCAGTGCAGGTCAACTATGGGATTGAGCTCCCTGTGAGATAAGGGAGAGAATCAAAAGGCCTGTGAAACGAGTTCCACGACCCCAAGGGAGTGCAAGCATAGACCTTTTTTCAAACAGCAGTCCCCTGCTGCACATCACAAACTGCCTTTGAGCCTGGAGGAACTTCACAAACAGTGTGCGATGCGACAGGGAAGTTGATGGATCACATTCCACTGATCTTGAACCAGCAGTTTGCAATGGCCTGGATGGTGCTTTCATCCCTGCAAAGCAATCTACTCGATGTCCTACAAAAATAAAATAAATGACAAACATGCCATTGTATTTGTCTGCCACTGAAATCACATCATTGCTTCTAATTTGAAGTGCAGCCCATTCCTAAAATACAAGAGTGGTGCCCAGTTCCTACAGTAGTGTTGTTCTCTAAGGGCGCAATCCTAAGCAGCGCCGGACTGGCGAGGCCGACGGGCCAGCGCCATATCCAACACTTCTTAGGAGAAGCTGGAGCCTCCCCGCAGCAAGGGAACATGCGCTCCCTTAGTAGGGGAGGCTCCAGTCTTCCCTATGCACTCCTTGGGTCTGCGCCTACACAGATCCAAGGAGACCGCACGGCCCAAATCGGCCACCTCCCAAGCCTGCCCATGTTGCATCCTCCCCCTGCCCACAATCTCCCTCCCACCGCCAATCCCACTGTCGCCTCCACGCAGAGCCTCCCTCACACGAGCTGGCTTCAACCGACACAAGAGAGGCTCAGCACAGGCGCAACGGGACTGGTGCTGCCTGAAGCGCCGGTCCCTTTGCTCGAGCACTGATGCGGGGGTGCCGATTGGCGCCCCCGCGTCAGCGCTCCGCCCCTTCCATCGACGCTATGACGTAGCGTCGATGCAAGGGGCGCAATAGGATTGCACTGCCCATGTCCTTCTGAGGGCGCAATCCTAACCTGGAGTTAGGCTGGCAAAGTTAGACCAGCAAAGTTTGGCCAACACAAGGGACATCATAACGTATGTTTGGACCACTCTCCAAGTCTGAGAGGCCAGCACACAGATGTGCACCATTCTCCCTGACTTCAAGAGTGGCCCAAATACACAATGTCCCTTCAGCTGGCCAATCTTTGCTGGCCTGACTGTGCTGGCCTAACTCTAGGTTAGGATTGCACTCTGAGTCTGAGTTGTGCTTTTCCAAGTTAGCGACAATATTTTTGTCCAGGGCAGCAATAATGGAGCCCTCACTTCCTATTGTGCTACTTGCCATAAATCCTTTATATGTGAAAGTCTAGCCTCTGCTCGGGTAGATTAATGGTTACTAGTGTATATAATATTTATTAAACCTCCTTTTATGTTGCCTGGCAATCTGTGCTGCTATCAAACACGTTGAAATAATTGACATTTAGTGTGCCAGGCTTCTTTTGACTTAGAAGTATGACATTCATGTAGATAGTAAACATTTGGCAATTGCTGTAAATGTCTCCAAATTTAACGCCATGACCTTTTCTCAGGTAAATGTTTTGGGATAAAATGTAAATAGTGATTCACTGGATGTCAAATACCGCTGGATGTCAAATGCTCTGCAATGCTAAGTTCACGGCCTTGTTATTTTTGAGAGGGTAGCAATTTGTTTTAGAAGGCATCTATATTAAAGTTTGTTTCAACAGAAATAGTTGCAAAAAAAATTTTTTTTTTGTAACACATTTTAAATCCTTGGCTTTCTTCCATTTGTTTCATACTGTCAAGTTAGAGAGGTCTGATATAACCCCCTGGCGAAATGCTTGGGTCATTCCTCTTAAACATGTTGAGTGGGAGCAACACACGTGATGTTGTGGGAACTTCTCCCACAGCAGTGTGATGATGTCATCATCAGCAGGAGTGCTCAGGTGCTGCCTATGAAACTTTGTTCAAAGCAGTGATGTTCCTACAAGGGGGGGAAAATACTATGTTTTGCAGGAGCCTGAGCTCCTGTGTAATGCAGCATCTCCCCCTCGCCTTCAGAGCCATTCACAGCTCAGAGAGCAAAGCCTCCAAGCCTCCAACCCCCGTTCCCGGGCCGCACGGCCCCAATCAAGGTAGCTGCAGGCAGCTCAGACTGGTGCCTGCTATTCTGGAGGTGCAGGTCTGAGCAAACCCATTGGGCTGCCTGGGGCTTACTGTGGGGTAAGGAGACGAACATGAACTTCAGCTGCCTCCCACATTGGGTAGGATGCCAGCACAAGCTAGGACTGGGCTACCCATTTGTTTATTTTTATCTTATGGGGGAATGTTAAAAATTTTCCTGCTTGATTATGTCACTTCTGGCCATGACATCACTTCCAGGTTAATTACATCACTTCTGGTGTATCCTGACAGATTTTCATTCTAAAAAGTGGGTCCTGGTGCTAAAACATTTGAGAACCAATTGTCTAGGGATATCTGTTAATGTGTAGGCCAGTGTTTCACAAACGCTCTTGCACCGGGATCTACCTTTTAGAATAACAATCTGCCTGGGACCCACCGGAAGTGATGACAATAGCCTGGACGTGATGTCATGGCTGGAAGGGCTGCCATTGTGACTCCAGAGCCTGCTGGTTTCCTTAGAAGGCAGCAATAAGTTGGGTTCTTTCTCAGCCATCAGAAAGGAAAAAAGCCTATTTACAACTTTGACAAGCAAAACAACAACATAGCCCTCCCCTTTTCCAGCATCCCATCTTCCCATATTTTTAAGATGGCTGCCGTAAGTGCTTTGTGACACTCCTGAAATTGGCTCGCGACCCACTGATGGGTCCTGAACCACAGTCTGGGAACCATTGTTTTAGACTATAATTTATCACCTTGTTGCTTCAGAGACACTATGTAGCTCATATGACATCAAGGCTACAATCTTATGCAAATTTATATGCGAGTCAGTCCTATTGAACGCAGTTGGATTTACTTCTGAGTAAATCTGCAAAGGCTAATATACTCTCTTATATATTAGCGGATACTCTGATATACTCTCTTATCTCTATCTGGAATTATTTTTTCATTCCATTTTTTCAATTTTTATACATTTGGTTTAAATTATTGCAACTCACTCCAGGAGTTTGGGATGTAATGAACTAGACCTTTAAATGAACTATGATGAGTTTTGAAGTAGGATTAAGTGGCAGAAGAATAAAATGGGCTAATGAAGAAATTTTAAGTTGATGTTTGCATGCTTTGGTCTTGATGGGGCACAGATATGCCATGATGAACTTCTGCACCACTGGGCACATCTGTAACATACTTGCTCTTATACACACACATGCAAAAGCAGGATTCTCAATTTTCCAGAGAATTAGCTACTCAAATGTGTGCAAAGGCATGACGCAAACTCACTCATCAGCACACATGGGCAGTGCAATCCAAGCGTGCCCCTTGCGTCGACGCAACGTCATCGCATCGACGCAAGGGGCGGGGCACCAGCGTGTGGGCCCCAAGCAGCACCCCCATGTCAGCTGCTTGAAGCGTTGGCTTCAGAGCGCCGAGGGAGAGCTTCCCTTGCGCCAACCAAAGACAGTTGGCGAGTATTGGGACAGAGATTGGTGGGAGGGGGGAGGCAGAAGGCAGGACTTGGGCGGGACCTGGGTGGGCCACTTCCTAAGCCTGTCAGCGAGGCCCCGATTCTGACCACGCGGTCTCCTCGGATCTGCACCCGTTCCTTAGCAGGCGCAGATCTGAGGAGCACATAGGGGAGGCTGGAGCCTCCCTTATGGTAAGAAAGCGCATGCTCCCTTGCCACGGGAGGCTCCAGTCTCCCCCAACCCAGCATTGGATATGGTGCTGGCCATCCGGCCTTGCCATTCTGGCGCTGAGTTAGATTGTGCCCACAGTGGTAGACAGGGCCTGCTGTCTAGATTCATCTGAATATGTGGAACTCCAGCTGCAGGGGGCTTATGTTTAAAATGAAACTATTTGCACCCAAGTAGATGCAATCGTGCCAAACAGTAACACTGTCTAAAAAGCATACTGTACCAAGAGAAAATATGCCCATGTGTACTGAAAGCCGCGCATTGAAGCCCATACATTACGGACCTTTGTGTTTGTGTGTGTGTGTGTGTGTGTTTCATTCTCATTTAGCCTTTCAAGAGTTAATGAACTTCTTAGGGCTAGTTCTCACAAACTCCAGCTTCTACTTCAGACATGCATCCAAGCAGGTAAAGCAGAGCACAATCCTAAACTGGAGTTAGGCAGGCACAGTTAGGCCAGCAAAGTTTGACCGGCACAAGGACCACTGTAAAGTACATTTGGACCACTCTCGGAGTCACGGAGGATGGCACACGTCTGTGTGCTGGCCTTTCTGACTCTTAGAGTGGTTCAAACATAGTGGCCCTTGTGCCAGCCAAACTGTATCAGGCTAATTCCAGGTTAGGATTGAGCTCACAGTTGTTTAAGTGGATGGACTTTGAAAACTAAATGCCAGGGTTCTAGCCTGACCTTTTGATAATGTTTTTCATAACTAAGAATATTTTTTGTATAAATAAGGAGGAGCATCTGGTCATGTGCACCTTCAGTTCAAAGTGATGCAACTATCCAGAGTTGATTGTAAGCTTTTTTCCCCCACTACACAAAAAGCTGAACAACCTTCCCCCCCCCAATCTACGAGCAGCTTCCAAACTTTGAAGAAAGAAAAACATAAGAGAAAATGAGAATAGAGAAAGTAAGAGACACAGATAGAAGAGAGGGAAAGAGGAATATGAAAATAAGAAAAGGAATAACAGTTGTGCAATATGATAATATCTATTCCCTGTTAATGTTCTTGCAGCTGCATTCTGTACCAGCTGAAGCATCTAAATGATCTTCAGGGGTAGGTCCCTGTGAAGTGCCTATGTCCAAAAAGGACATAGTGGAGCTGGAAAAGGTGCAGAAGAGAGCAACAAAAATGATCACGGGGCTGGGGCACCTCCCTTATGAAGAAAGACTGCAGCGTTTGGGGCTCTTCAGCCTAGAAAAAAGGCGCCTGAGGGGGGACATGATTGAGACATACAAAATTATGCACGGAAGGGATAGAGTCGATAGAGGGATGTTCTTTTCCCTCTCTCAAAACACCAGAACCAGGGGGCATCCGCTAAAACTGAGGGTTGGGAGAGTTAAAACAGATAAAAGGAAGTACTTTTTTACCCAGCGGGTAGTTAATCTGTGGAACTCTTTGCCGCAGGAGGTGGTGATGGCATCTGGTCTTGATGCCTTTAAGAGGGGATTGGACGGATTTCTGGACGAAAAGTCCATCGTGGGCTATAGGTAATGATGGATTGTGCAACCTCCTTACAAAGGTGGTGGGCTACTCGTACCGGGTGCAAAGGAGTGGCAACAGGATGCAAGAATTTTGTCTCATGCCTCCCTGGGGCACCTGGTGGGCCGCTGTGAGATACAGGAAGCTGGATTAGATGGGCCTGATCCAGCAGGGCTGTTCTTATGTTCTTATGAAGTGCATTATAGTAATCTAGTCAAGAGGTACCTGAGGCAACGTTGAACAAAGGCACCCCAAGCTGCAGCTGGCATTCTCCAGGAACAAGGAGTGTGAAATCTAATCCAAAACTAGCAAACACATCTTCACTGAGTCAGCAGGTCTGTTGACCAGGAAAGTCTCTGTCCTGTCTGGATCAGCACTTCATTGATACAGGACACCAGTTCAATCACAGTAACCCCAGTTTATCCACAGTAACCCCAGCTGGGGATGGCACAGAGATGTAAAACTGGGTATCATCTGAATATTGGTGAACACCTCATGTCAAGCATTTTCAGATTATCTTCCATAGCAGTTTTGTGTAGATATTAAACTGCATGAGCAACAGAATGGAACCAGGGCAGCATGACAGATCAAAGACCATAGTATAGAACAGGAGCCCCCCATCTCCATCTTCCTTAGGGATATGTTTAAATGAAGGATATATGTATGTATCTGCCTTTGTTCACAACCTGATATACTGTTAATACGGGTTCATCTGTATTACCCCCTTCACTTTAATTGAAATCATTGTCAATAAACTACTCCACACTAACAAGTTTTCCTATATCAGAAATTCCATTTGAAAAAGCACCATAACTACTGATCAGATTTTAAAAAAATTGTAATAAGTTGATCTGAACTCCTTTTATATATATCTAAAATAAATGGATACTGGCAGAACTGCAGTAAATGGAAGGTTAAACATGGCAGGGACTCACACCTAGTGATTGTGATCTAGTGTTCATGGTGTAAATGTAAAATCTGTACTAGAAAGATGGAAGATTTCACTGAAAACGCCAGATGCATAATGTGTAGCTTATGATTCAGCATTTCTTCATATGAGACAGATGTGCATCGATGAATGGAAAGGCCAAACTATTGGATCACCTCCTGAAGCAATCAATAAACAGGATAGAAGATCTGGCCATCTAACAGCTATACGAGTAGGATCCTAAGTTCCCAGCCACTTTATTACAACCAATAATGCCTGTGGAGTCAATAATGGTGTCTAAAAGATATCAAAACATTACGTGGACCTAATTGCCTGAGATGTTTTATTAGATGCTTTTTTTTGTATCACTTTTAGTGATTTGACCTTCCTTATTGATTAAATGGCAATTTTGTCTGAACAGTGACTGAATTATTCAATCACACTTGCCAAAAGTGATCAAGGGTATATGAAATAAACCCTTGTCATGTGATTTACAATCGAAATAAGTTGCTTGCTGTCGTTTTGATGAAAAAATGCAAAATAATAACAACATTAAGAGCTCAATCCTATCCTGGAGTTAGGCCAGCAAAATTTGGCCAGCACCAGGGCCATCATAAAGCGTGTTCGGGTCACTTTCAGAGTCAGGGAGGATGGCGCGTGTCTGTGTGCTAGCCTCTCTGACTCCAAGAGTGGTCCGAACATTCTTTACAATGTCCCTTGTGCTGGCCAAACTTTGCTGGCCTAATTGTGCCAACCTAACTCAGGTTAGGATTGTGCCCTTAAGCATGAGTTACTTAAGCAAGCAGGATTATGACAGTTTTTTGCATGATACATTTAGAGCCCAGTTCTATCCTCCCCACTGCTATAGCATCAAAACAGGTATAGGAAGGCAAATTGGGAGTTTTGGAAGAGGCAGGAGAAAATATGTTCTTACCCTCTGTAAGCCCCACAAGTGCTTATGGGTCTCCTTGAACCTTCACCAGCTATATAGCTGGCACAAACCCAAAGAGAGAAAGCAGGTGTGAAAGGAGGCTATGGAAAGGATACCATCCTAATGACCCCCTCCTACCTCCCCCTCCCCTCATCTTCCCAGGAATGCCTGCCCACGTAATGCCCCACCAACACACCAGGACTAATGGAGCCTCTCCCAGCTGCTGATGCCTACAGGGTGCCTCTCACTATCTCATGCTGCAGCCCAGAAGTGTGTAGCAACACACTCCATCAGAATGGCATTTGCAACACCATATAGTGTGTTTTGCTGCCAGAACACTAGTTCTGGCATTGGAGCCTGACCAAAGTTGCATTGTCAGTTCTTGTTGCCTTTTAGGACTCCACTGATCTTTGAGAACCTCAAAGCTAAAACTGACAGCAAGGATTCTGAATGCACAAATAATCTGGCTGAATGACCCCATCAAGAAATTAGTAGCATGATCAAGGGCCATGCCTGCAATGTTAGATGTGTGGGCTACATGAGTTCTCAGATACCTCAACAGGATGCAGTTCAGTCCAGTTTTGCTACTGCCAATCCATTCTTTGGGATTATGGGAGGACTTGAATCTTCCTCCCTTTCAATGCAATGCAGTTCCGGTCTGCAGAGATTAGGCTACAACATGCTCATTGGCATTAGAAACACCTGGACATGGGGAAATAGAGATTCCATGATGCATTGTTACTGCACATATTCAGAACTATCTAAAACCTCCACACCAGCTATGGAGGTTTGCCCACCATGAATAGAAGAATGCCTTCACACTACCAGATTTTATTCATTATCTGTCCTCCATTATGCAGCTCAAGACTGCATTCACTGTATACAGTTCCCAGGCAATCTCCCATTCAGGCATCAATTAGAGCCAAGGTTGGCATGGCCAAGGTTGCTATATCACATGCCTTCAGGCCTACTTTGATAGCATTTCTTCCTCACCATACCCTGAAACCCTCCATGCAGGGGCATATCTAATGAAAGTGTAGCCCAGTGCAGAGGGTAAAGTGATGCCAAAACATGAAGTGACATCACAGTTGTATTTTTGTATTCTTTTTTTGGCCATAACTTTTGATGAAGATATTACGCTCTGGTTTGTTTCATTGCATTCTGCATTAAATTACCTTTCTAATTATATATAACACGATGGTATTATTCATACAGACCAAGGTTTTCACAATTGTGGCCACAAGTGTCAAGCTCAGCTTTTTGCCCCCCTAAAGCTTGTTGCCCGGTGCAATTGCACCCCCTCCACTTCTATAGCTACGCCCCTGTCTCCATTGCATACCATGGAATAATCTTTTGGGGCAGTAGAGCAGAGGCCTCATTCACACAAAACAGACTCAGGGTCAGCAAACATCTGAGGTGGGGTTTACAAGTCAGACAGCAGGTTGAGGAAGGTCGCAGAAATGGTGGTGTCTATGGTATAATGGGCTGAAATGAATGGTGAGGCCAATGCACCTGAATGCGGCACAAATCCTGTTCCTTCTTTTCTGAATCTGGGTAACATGTTCCCAGTTGGCTGGATTCATGACAAACTTCTCCCAACAATTTCAGAACCTAGCTTTATTTAACTCTCTATAGATTGAGGCCACTTTTACAGGAAGTGCTGAGGATCCTGGAGTATTTCTTTGTTCCCATATGTGCAACAAAACTGTTAATGTTTCAGAAACATACTCACAAAAATGGCACTCATAACCCTGTATGTGGCATAGGTAGGCTGGCAAAAAGAGAGAGTGATGACTGCTGAGGAGCAAAGATTCCCCACATAAATGTGAGAAACTGCAAATTGCTTTTAATGACATTCATTTCTAATGGGAGCAAATTATGCAATAAGGAAGATTAGTGCAATTAATCTTTTTTTTATATACAAAAAGAGTCACTATTGCTTTTCCAGTGCATCTAAGTATAGTAGTCATGTGAACAATCACAAAACTGAATGGGACTATGCATAAATGTTAGTTGCATTAACATACCTTAGCCACATGCTAAAACTAACTACTTCATTTATAATGATAATGGGCTACATCTGTGATTCTAGCTAGCAGCAGAACATATACAACCTGCCCTACTCAGAATGCTTTGACTTACATCACCACATTTCAAAGACATCTAGAAATAAGGGAGCAATCCTAATCAACTTTCCAGCACTGAAATAATGGTACCAATGGGGCATGTTCTGCATTCTGCAGTGGAATAAGAGTCACAGAGGCCTTATCAAGGAAAGGGAATGTTTTGTTCACTTTTCTTGAAGCTACACTGCCCTTACCCCAGTGCTGGAAAGTTGGTTAGGATTGCATCCTAAATCATTTCTAATACAATAAACTAAAGATCTGTTTTTATAAACAATATTCAGAATTCTATGCTGTGGCGGGTCTTGCATGCCACGGTACAATGTAACATGAGTTCCACTTATACATGGGATAGTGTCTTTGGGTTAGTAAGCCAAGGCCCCATTTGAGTTCTGATAAAGACAACTTTTACCTTATGATAAAAAGCTATTTTTAAAAAAATAAAACACGAGAAACTCAGATATGCAGTACCTTTGGAAGCACAAAACTGGTGTTTCATAACGTAGTGTTTCAGGCAGCCGCAGGAGGCTCCGCGAGAGAAGCGGGCTGTCTCTTTCCCCCATGTAAGTTGCAGGGTGGGCAATGGGTCTACAATGCCGGCTATTTTTCTGGTGCAGAGGTGAGGGCTTCTGTGTTGGGCCATGCGGCCTGACATGGAGGTCAGGATCCGGCAGCAAAGGTTGCTACTGGTCCTGTCCTCTGCTCCCCCTCTCATGCCCAGGAACCTCCTCCCGCCCCGCCCAGAACTGGCACAACACTGGCAACTGGTGCACTCCCTGCTGCTGACATTGCATTGCCACCTCTGGGCGGAGCGGACTGGCGTTGGCTCCGCGTTGGCCCAGTGCTGGCAGCAATGGCTTACCACCAGCCCTGCAAGTGCCTTACAGCATTTTATGAAGCCAGAGCAGGTTGTGCGCTTGTACCACCAACACTGTGGGGCTCAGAACTTTTAAACAAGTTTATCCACGTGGCAGTGCCAGCCAGAACATGTGACTGCCTGAGGTGGACATTCTTTCACATGCATAGTAGGAACCTAATAATAAAGGAACGAACCATGTGATGTCCTTTGACCATGCCCAGCTTCTTCCTCTTGAGGTGGCTGCCTCATTCTGCCCAAAAGTTGAGACAGTTAGAAAATGAACAAGATGCTCGGTTTCCTACAGTCAAAGCACCTGTTATCCCAGTGTCCAAAGGAATCCAAATTGTATTTGTATGCCTGCTGCACAAAGTTTGCCAGAACCAGACCAGTTTTGTAGGATCTTGGGAATGCTTATGATTTACATCTGGAAGGTCTAGCTCGCATATCAAAAATGAAGACAACATATTGCCCACAGATGTTGCCCACTGTAGGACATTAACCGAAAGGACATTAAAGATACAGAGAGGCTTTCATCCTGATTCATTTGAAGTGGAATGCAATAGTGGAAGAGGAAGGCAGTTCCTTAAGGAAATACCTGGGAAATGAAAGATACTCTAATCACTTCATCTAATTACAAATTATAATTGCAGATGGTAAATCAAAAACTCTCAAATATATTTGCAGGAATGAAACAAAAAAATTAATTGTACTTCACAAGGCAGGAACAGAATAAATCAAGTTGGAGTATTATGAAAATGTATTCAGCGGTATTGGAGTAGCCTTCAGCAGTACTGTCTCTTGCTTGGAACACCTCGTTGACATTGGTGTATACCTGGGGTCAGCAACTTATGATTCTGGAGCCGCATGTGGCTCTTTTAGCCGTCTGCTGCGGCTCCGGAGTCCGGGTGAAAGTAGCAAAGGAGGCTCCCAGCATTGGCTGCGACCGCGGGCTTGCTCTCCTTCCCGGTAGGCTGCACTGTGCTCAGGGCTGCAGGTTGGGAATCGCCCCCTTTTCTCCCCTTCCCTCCGAGCCCCCCGAGCCAGGAGCTGCTACCGAGAGCGCCTCTCCGCTTGGCACCAGTCCTGCGCTGCATGCTGCTCCGGGAAGCGGGGAGAGCGTGCTGGCAGCAGCGGCGGCTGGGCTCCCACTCAGTCCGTAGATAGCCTTGTGCAGAAGGCAACCTGCGAAGCTCCAGAGCTGATCCGCCGGCTGGAAGGGTGCGTGGCTTTTTGTGTTGACTGTTCCATGTGTTTGCATTGCTTTGCACGCAGAGCTGGGATGGAGCGTGGCGGGGGGCAGCGGCGTGCAGCAGAGAGCCGGTGGGGAAAACTTTCTGGCTCGCTCTCGGTCAGGTTGCAAAGTTGCCCCTGGTTTTGCACATGTTGGGGCAGCTCCCGCTTACAAGCACGGAAAGCGCTGGGTCTCGCAGTTGTGTGTGTGTGTCCCCCACCCGTTTTCCAGGATCTTTTGCCTGGTCCCTCTTTCTGCAATGTGGAGGGATTGTTTGCATTGATGGCGTGCAAGTTGCAAAAGTTCCTGTGCACGAGCCTGGAATCCCCCTTTTGCAAACCTAAAAATAAAAAATCCTCCACCGTTTTGAAAAAACAACAACACACCCCATAGTGGCAGCAGTTGCACGGGCAGCTGCTAGGTTCGGCTCTGGGGTCTGCCCTGCCCGCCCATCCTGCTGCTGCTTGTTGCATGTGCTCTTTGCAAACGGGCAATCCGCCGCGTTGCCCTGCAAGGTGCGGCGTGGTGGCTGGTTTTTGTTCTGCCATTCGTTTTTTTACGCGCGATTGGAAGGATTTCCAATCCTTTCGTTTGCGATTTTACGCGCTGTGGAGGATTGGCAGCAGGGTTGGGCGTGGGAGAGAGAGAAAGCTGGAGACAGCGAATGACGAATGTCGAGACCCGATTTTCAGCCGCAATCGCTCATAAGAACATAAGAACATCAGGCCAAAGGCCCATCTAGTCCAGCTTCCTGTATCTCACGGCGGCCCACCAGGTGCCCCAGGGAGGCATGAGACAACAAAATTCTTGCATCCTGTTGCCACTCCCTATAGTTTTTTTATACATAGCATAAAGGTAAAAAAAACTATATATGCAGTATTATCTTCATTTTAGATGTCAAAAGGGTTTTGTGGCTCCCGAGGTTTTCTTTTCTCCAGAAAACGGGTCCAAATGGCTCTTGGAGTATTTAAGGTTGCCTACCCCTATACCAATGATAGGACTGGACTGGGTGCATTTTGGCTAGCAAGGCAATTCTTCTGTCCTTACCTTGGCTGAAAAGAAGGCCTCTGACAGCCCAGAACTATTCTGGATTGGGATGTCGTGTGCAGTGCTTCGTTGGCGGCCATTTTGGGAGTGTTACTGCAAGAGACGGCAGCTCCGTCAGGGACATCACTGGACCCGCCTGGACCCACCGAAGCAGGTAAGGCAGTGATGGGGACACGGACGGGACGTAATGGGGCTGGGAGTGGTGAAATGGGGCAGGGAGGCTGGGGGAGAAGGCGGATCTGGTGACAATGGATCTGGTGACTGCGGAGGGAGGGATGGGTGTTCAGTAGGTTTCATGAATTACACTTGTGTTTAATAAACTTAAACCTCAATTTCATCTGGTGTCTTCCTTTGGAATGGTTCAAGGGCAATAGGCTATCTTAGAATGCCAGATGCAGGGGATTGGCAACGAGATACAAGTATCTGGTTGCCTTGCGTACTCCCTCGGGCATCTGGTGGGACACTGAGAGATACAGGAAGCTGGACTAAATGGGCCCTTGGCCTGATCCAGAAAGGCTTTTCTTATGATCTTATGTTATGACAATGGATCCATTGCCCCTTTCCCCTCCGAAGCCTTCTGATCTGCCCGCCACTGGATACAACATGCACCTTTTCAGTTCAGCTGCACCAGTGGGGGGGGGGGGCAAAGGGAAAGGGAGGATTGGGCCATGTCTGGTTTATATGTGTAGTATATTTTACATGTGTCATGGTGCTGGTATTGGAAAACAAGTTCAGAATTCCAAAAACGACGTAGAATTCCAAAAATGATCCTAAACATTCTGTGGACTACCAAAACATCAGTATTCTTACTTGTCAATACTTATTACTATAAGATATACTAGAATACCATAGCCAAAGTAGGCAGTGTAAGCTCTTTAGGCTACATCAGGCCAAACAAGGTTTACTTTCCTTCAGAGCCCGACCAATCCTCCACTGCCACCCTGTGGCAAATCACCCGTGGATTTATCGTTCTTAATGAAGGTGGTAGAGGAAGATTTTCCAGGAGAAAAGCTTAGCAGGCTGGATGGGGCCCTCAATTTTCACATTCCTTCAGATTGACTTGTGGGTTTCTATGCTATACACCCTGCATTCCATTATTTATACAGGTATAAGTAAAAACAAAAACCTGTTATCTCTCTTTTTTTTTTTTTACTGAGACATTAAAATGTGCACAAAGCATTAAGGGGTCCAATCCAGTCCCTCTGCGATATGTACCAGAAAGCTGTGCTTGCAGAAGAGCTGCTAAGGATGGAGGTCAGCTGATCATAGGAAAGGTAAGAAGGCTGCAGAATTCGGGGTCATTCCCACAAAGCTCACAGCAAATAACAGTGCAAATAAAGCGCTTTATTCCTTCCCCAATAATGCAACAAGCTCTGCATACATTATTGAAAAATGAGTGAATGGATTGAGAGAAGATTGAATTGATTGAGAAGAGTAGTGCCTAGTGGGTAACACACATGCATTATGCCAATAAAGGTTCATGAAGTAAGTAAGTTAACACACATGCACCGCTTTCTGTTCCCTGCTTTCACTTTTCCTGCCTTGGTAGTTTTGAACTGCTGCCATCTTCCCAGGCAGAATGTGCCCATGTGGGAAAACCTCCATCCCAGAAGAGCACTAAATAAGGGTGCTCGAGAAGACCTAAGGCAGTCGCGGATCTAGGGGGGGCAAGGGGGGCATGAGCCCTGGGCGCTATCTTGGGTGAGGGCGCCTTGAGAGGCGGGAGGGGGCGCCGTGCGGCGCCATGTTCTGTTCGCTCCCGCCGGCCCTTTAAAGCCGGCAGGAGCGAACAGAAAGAACACGGCTGGGGTGCTGCGTTCTGTTCGCTCCCGCCAGCCTTAAAGGGCCGGCAGGAGCGAGCAGAAAGAACACGGCTGGGGTGCAGCGTTCTGTTCGCTCCCGCCAGCCTTAAAGAGCCAGCCGGAGCAAGGAGAATGCACTGCCGCCCGGCGCCCCCTCCCGCTTCTCAAGGCAGGCGGCGGGGCGCTGGGCAGCGCTGCGTTCTGTTCACTCCTGCCGGCCCTTTAAGGCTGGCGGGAGCAAACAGAACGCGGCACCCCAGCCGTGTTCTTTCTGTTTGCTCCTGCCAGCTTTAAAGGGCCGGCGGGAGCGAACAGAACACGGCGCCGCCCGGCGCCCCCTCCCACCTCTCAAGGCGGGGGGCAGGGTGCTGGGCGGCGCTGCATTCTGTTTGCTTCCGCCGGCCTAAGGCCGGCAGGAGCGAACAGAATGAAGCGCCCCGGCCGCGTTCTGTTCGCTCCCGCTGGCCTTAAAGGGCCGGCAGGAGCGAACAGAACACGCTTCTTAGAGGGGGCGGAACATCATGATGTCATGATGTTGTGACGTCATGACGTGCATGCCCCTGGGACGCATTTTCATTGGGCGCCATGGGTGCCATTTCTAGCAGATCCGCCCGTGACCTAAGGGGTTCTTGTTGAAAATCAAACCAAACAGTAGTGTCTATAAAGACATGTGATAACCTATAGAATTCTGCATGAATGTGGACTTGTCAGAAAAAGCGTAAAAATGTAACTGCTGGTTGAGTATCCCTTATGTGAACTGCTTGGGACGGGAAGCTGTCCGAATTTGGGATTTTTCTGGATTTTGGAATAATTGCATAAATATAATGAGAAATGCTTCCTCTTGCTCTTTTTGCCATTTGGGTGACTGATGGCCTCTTTGACATTTTTCAAGAATGGCACATGCGACAGAACAGAGACTAGAATTTACGGCCTGTACATGGGAATGAGCATAAGACCTTCCAGTGTTCACACTACAGAAAGTCCTGGGCAAAAATGTCTGGATTTCAGAACAGTCTGGATTTTGGATGTCAAGATAAGGGATCATAACGGATCAGATAACCTGTAGTTTATTAAAACTCCAAAAGAAATAAGAGAGGGGGAAAAGATAAAATAGTACCAGCAGGCTGATGCAAAATGCCTGACTTGGCTGGTTGGACACAGAATAGAATATTAGTATTCAAACTTTTTAGACCGGAACCCACTTTTTAGAATGGCACTCATGTCGGGACCCACTGGAAGTGATGTCATTAACCTGGAAGTGATGTTGTGGCAGCAAGTGACATCATCAAGCAGGAAGTATGGTCATTATTACATAATCAAATGACACTTCTGAAATGCAAACTGTCATTCTTGGACTGCAAGAACTGCACAACCATGAACCATCCCTGACAGAAAGCAAGATTAGGACAAACTATTACGTAAAAGCACTGAACTAAATATAAAATTGTAAAAAACAAAAACAAAAAAACCCTCACTTGAAAATTCAAACTGTTAACACTCACAAAAGGAATATAACAAGAGTAAAATCTGCAGTTCCAAGATGGTTGCTCCCAGCTTTCCGCGACCCACCTGACATCAGGTCGCGACCCACCAAGTGGGTCCAGTGTTTGAATACACTGGAATAGAGCATGATAAATGGATAGTCAGGGCTGGCTCTAGCAGTGGCGGGGCCCAATGTGGGGCATTCCCGCGGGGGCCTCCATTCTCCCCATGGGGCCCTCCACTCACCAAGAAAAGCGCTTGTGGTGCTGTGCATGACACATGGAAATAGTCAGTGGTGACATAATGACATCACTGGCAACTGCTTCCAAGAGGCTCATTTCTGCAGTCCCTGAGAAACTGCAGTACTGGGGCAGTACTGAGGCAGGGGCAGTTGGGAGGGTTCAAAGTAAAGTCGCTCTGCGTGCCCAATTGACTTTCAGTCCATAGAGATCCTGGCTGCAGCAGCAGGTGGACTTCACTCACTTCACTGGTGGGGGCCCCCCCAAAGTGCGGAGCCTAATGTGAGGACGTTGGTCACATTGGCTTAAAGCTGGCCCTGGATACAGTCACCAATAATGCTCAGCAGACGGAGCTGGGATGCTACTCATGCATCACCTTGCATCACCTTGCTAAACTGGGGAAGTTTGTAACAGAATTCACATCAACTTTCATTTGAAGTGGTAAAGTGTCTATTTCTGCTGTTAACTTGGCCCTCCTCAGTTATAGCCAGAAAAAGAAAATAAGCAACCAGGCCAATAACCACAAAAAAGGCTGACCACTATAAGTATTCTATTCAATGTACTTGAAAGCACGTCATCATCCTTGAATTGTTTGAATAATAGTCAGAATTGAGATCCCCTTAATCCAATAATCTAGGTCTTACACAAACAAGGCAAAATTAATTTTGTAAAATTAAGTGTTTGCCTAGGGAAGTTAAAATATTAATACGGCATAATCCCCCAACTTTAGTAAAATAAACAAAGATTGAGGGTTATCTTCATGTTGGAACTGAACAATTTACTTTGTTTTATACAGAAAAAAAATGTTTGCTTTGTGGTTGAAGAGAAATATATATGCGACTCCAATTTGGTGTTCTTTTATGCAATTTTATTATCTGTTTAACAGCATTAGTTTGTGTTCTTATGAGAAAAATACTGATAACTCAGGGGAACCTACTGGGTCTGTCTACTACTGCATCAGAACCCTATAATTTTTATCTAAAAATTAAATATACAATCTAGATGGAACAGTACACAGTATGTATTTACAGGGATTAGATCTTGAAATGACTAAGAAAGGAAAGCAATTTTGTCAGGTTTTTTTTTATCAAGATACTGCAAAGACAGACATATGTTTAATACCAGTTCTGCTTAATACCAGTTTTCTGTAAAAAAAAAAAAAAAATTAACTAAATTAAATGTTTTATACGAGTATAATGTCCATATTTGTTAAAAAAAAAAAGTGTAACAGTAGGGGGTCATTTTAATATTCCACATCTGTAAATCTGTCTTTGCATCTGCCCCCTCTTGGATCCTTTTGCTAACTTGAGAAAGGTACAACTGAAGCTGACAAGAGAGGGGGGGAATGCTAAATATTATTTGAGGAACTGACAACTCTTCCCCTAACAACTGCAATGGTGGTGGTGGTGGGGAAACACAGCAAGATTGTATGAATGCCTTTGTGCTATTAACTATCCATAGACAAAAGTCCTAGGCTCCTCACCATTGTTTGTTCCCATTATCTGACAGGTTGCTAATTATCTTAACTGACTGACTGAATATTCCTATTCCTATGCATATTCCTATTTACTCAAAAGTCAGCCTCACTACATTCAGTGGAACCTACTCTCTTGTAATTGTGCTTGGGATCACAGCCCTAGAGTAGGCCTTGGCTAGGGGCAAGATTCTCATGAGACATGTACCTCGAGCAGTGGTGTCATCTACTCTCTTGTAGACGGAACGCTGGGCAGGACTTAGAGTGATCGACAGCCCGTCGACTCACTTCCGCTTTCTTCGCGCTCCCCGCACGGCTTTCCCTCGCCTCAGAGGGAGCGCCTGCTCGCCAGGGGGGATGGGTGGGGGGGCGCCGGGTGCCTGGGCGAGCAGGCGCCCCCTCCGAGGCGAGGGAAAGCCGCGCGGGGAGTGCGAAGAAAGCAGAAGTGAGTCGACGGGCTGTCGATCACTCTAAGTCTTGGGGAACTGCTGCCCTGGTGCATTGCATGTGACAGTCTTTGCCCAGGGCACAGCAACAATCTAGGGCAGTGTTATTCAAACTGTGGGTCAAGTCCCACTTGGTGGATCGTGACCTGATGTCAGGTGGGTTGTGGAAAGCTGGGAGCCGCCATCTTGGAAACTGCAGACCTTACTCTTGTTATATTCCTTTTTTGAGTGTCAACAGTTTGAATTTTCAAGTTAGGTTGTTTTTAAATGTTGTTTTTAGTTCAGTGCTTTTAAAGAATATTTTGTCCCAGTCTTGCTTTCTGTCAGGGAGGTTTCATGGTTGTACAATTGGTGCAATCCAAGAATGCCAGTTTGCATATCCGGAGTGTCATTTGCTTATGTTACAATGATAGCATTTCCTGCTTGATGATGTCACTTGCTGCCACAACATCACTTCCAGGTTAATGACATCACTTCCAGTGGGTCCCGACATGAGTGCCATTCTAAAAAGTGGGTGCCGTTCTAAAAAGTTTGAATACCACTAGTCTAGGGCTTCAATTCTAAACACAGTTACAAAGGAGTAAATCCTTTGTACAGCATGGAGAAGGAATGCCTGCCCACTGCTATTAGTATTAATGATATAATGCAATAATAATATAATGCAATAACAATGATGATAAAATAGGATGACAAATGTGCATGACAGTTTACATCGAGTGAAAAATTCTGCCCCAAGGAGTTCATCTGGACATTGACACCAAGATATATGCACAGTAGGGCTAAGGCATGTTGCCAAGGTCTTCACAGAAAGATCTTGGGTTTTGAAAAAAGGATTTTAAGGAAGCAAGCAAGGAAGCACCCCACAGGTATTATGGGAAGCAATTCTCAGTTCCACTTAGCAATCTTTCCTGAGAGCAACGTGAAAAAAGGGCAAACTCTGTCTACAACATGAGGACTCTCTACCCCATTTCCATTTAAACGCCTGCCTTTTGTGGACATCAGATGCTGATAAAGGTAGATGATCCCTTATTCGTACATCTCAGATCCAGACTACTATGAAATCCAGACAACTTGGTCCAAGACTTAAAAAAAGAAGGTCTTGTGCTCATCCCCACATACAAGCTGTAACTTCTATTCTTTGCTCTGTGGTTTGTGCCTATACAGACATTGTTGAAAAATGTCAGAGGTCAGCAGACACCCAAACAGCTAACAGTGAAAAGAGCAGGAAGACACATATCTCATTATATTTATGCAATTATTCAGAAATCCAGACAAATCCAAAATCCAGACATCTTCCCATCCCAAGCAGTCTAGATAAGGGATTTTCAACCTGTAGTAAAAAATGCTAACTGGTCTGATGCTTGGTGCTTAACTACATAGATTGTGATGGTTTCATATTCACTTATCTCCCCTTGTAATTGATGCATAAAACGTAGCTTCATGATTGAGAAATTCTCTTCAGATACACACATTTTTAAAATGTGCTGACAGAACAGACTGACTTGTTTCCCAGCAGAAGAGGAACATGTGAGTTAAATGTAGCTTATTGGTTTCTCCTGGGAGTGAGCTGTGAAGCAGAACGAGACTCTAGATTGGAAAGTGCTTGAGCTGGAGAACGAAGCTCTTTCCAGTCTTTTCCCCCACCCTGGTTTTCCAAAGCTTCTGTCCCAGTGGAAAAATTACGAAAATATACGTAGGGAAGGGGAAAGAGAAAGGAAAAATAGGGATACAAACCTGCAAAAATGGGTTCCTTGTGTGGGAGCTGCTTTGTACATGGTTCTCTGTCAGAAGTGGGAAGCAAAGTAGGGAAAAATAATTTTTCAGTGGGTTCACTCTTGACCCTTTGAGTACCAGCCACAGTTTGTGCCTTCCATATTGGGATATATGTTCCTTTACAAGGTTATGGTATATATTCTGTGTGCTTAAAGGGGAAAACAGAGTCGATTAAAGCATTGCGGAATTCCCCTGTAAAACAAGCCTGTTTCTCTCTCGCACACTTCTTGCTGCTAGACTGAAAAAAGGACTCTGTAGGCACTTGGTAACTTTGTAACAGAAAACATTCTTTACTCTTGTAACATATTCTAACTGGCTTTGATTAAACTTTAACTGGTTATATTTACAATTACTGTTTCAGGCTATCATATGCTGGCAATGTCTATATATGGTTACACTGCATTTCATATACAGCTACATTCACTTTCCTGACAGGATTTGTAGAGCTAGTATAAACTGCTCCCTTCTCCTACATGTCAGCAGACAAAAAGGCTCAGACTCAACTGACAGTTTTGACAGTTAAACTGTCAAAACCAACCACACCCATCTGGGCATTCTAAACAAGAAGTTGTGTCTGACCAATCAAATAGAGGTGCTATCTTTTACCATATATACATGCAACACTGCCCCCTCTGGACAGCAAACGGAGTTGCCTATATATCCAACATTCCATTCTAATGCACAGATACCATTCCTTTTCTTTAGACCTGTCTCTTGACCTGTTGATTTTATACCTCCTGCGCACATGCACATGAATGTGTACACATGTGCACATGCATACTGGATGAGCCCTTGAGGATAAAGGCAGGGCCATATTAACACATGACCAGCCCCCTAGGCTTTTGGGTATTTTGGGACGGCTCAGGCCTTGTGCCCCAACATTGGGAGCAACAATGTCATCAGGGGGTAACATCGGGGGGGCATGTAACAGTATCAAATTGGTGGACCCTAGTCCCTGTAGGGCCCTAGGCTTTAGCCTAGTCAGCCTTATGGATAATACGGCCCTGGATAAAGGAACTGGAAGAGGTCTGGATGGAAATCCAATGCATTTTTCCACATCTTTGAATTGGATTTTCAAATCTGGTGAAAGACAGCTTGACGCTGCCGCAATCCAAAATATGCAAGCATCCCTGGATAAGGCCGTGTGTGACTTCCTCTTATTGAGAGAGGATTTATAGAAATTCAGTATGTTCCCTTTGCATACACTCAAATCATGGCATTGTAAGCCAATCAAAGTTGAACCTTCGCCTCTGCTTGCTCAGAATCATCTGAAAAATTGCTCCGCAACTCAATCATCTGGCATATTTCTTTTTCCTTTGAGAGTCTGAATGGCTGATCAAACGAATTGCAAAGTATCTTGATCCATTCAGCACAGAGACAAATGTCACACTGTCGCTCCTTTTGGAAATTGGAAAATGAGGCAACATAAAAGTGTTGTATTTTATAGCCTTTCTGAAAGCTGCATCTAGAGTACAGGATATTATGTCCCATCAATTGTCGAAGCACAGTTTGCCTTTAAATAAAAGCTACATGCCTGAAAAGACATGCAGATATGGATTACCTTTTACATCTTCCGGTGGTTGTTCATGTAGCCAGCTTGCGTACGCTGTAAAGTAGCATTTGGTTAGATGCAAGTACCCAGGTGCATTGCAAAATATGTACCTGCTTATCAGAGACAACACAATTATAAGCTGCTTTCCCACCAAGTCCAGCCGCCTTGTGTATGGATGGCTTCCAAGTCAATTCTATGGTTAGTGCTACTTGTGCAAAGGTCCATGGGGCCATAGTAACTGCAATGGTGGCAGGACCATAAACTGCTCCTATAGTTGGAGTTGCTGCATGAATGTGGAATGTACTTGTTTTTTGCTTCCTATAGCAGTCTCAAGTAGATGAGTCTGATCATGATGGGAACAATAGGATGGAGGTGGAAAGAAATCAAGGATTTTACCCCTTTGCTTCTACTGCTGTTCCAATCCAAATTGTGTCTCCACCCCTTCCCCCATACTATTAATTGGCTAGTAGGAAAGCTGCCCTTAGGGCTCATGGAAATGTCTCTCCCAAGGCAAGTAGCAGCTGTGGGGTGTGCATGTGTGATCTGGATCAGGACCATGGCAAGTGTGAAATGGTAAAGCCCCAGGATGTGGTCCTAATTTTGGTCAAGCACTCTGTGCTTGTTACCAAGCAAGGAAAAGCTAAACACCGCAGGAGCGACATCATGTATAGTTTGGCATTCATTCCTTGTTATTTGACTGCTTGGGTCATGCCATGATGCAGTTCAACATGGTATCCTAGTGCCAATGCACCAACCCAAGTAGACAGCAATGAGACTTGGGGCCCAATCCTCTTCTGTCCTCCCATCAAAAAAGCGTGTGCTGCATCCAGATAGGAAGTGAGCAAAAGAATTAATACATACACCCTGGTAAACCCTGGGGCCACCTATGGTTCTCCTTGGACATACACCATCACTTTTGGTTGCATATGACTGAGAAGAGCAAATATTAGAGAGCTTCAAAAAGGAGGGTTAGGATGCTATGGGCCCTATAGTTGCCGAATTCACCCCTCCCGCCTTCTTTTTGTCCCCCCATGCCCAGTTTTGTCCCCAGTCCTAACTCTCACGGCTTACCCCCACTGTGGATTTACCAGGTCTGGTGGGTGTGATGTGGTCCAATGGCTGAGCTGCAGCAGCGCTCACCGAATGGACGCTGATGGAGCACAAAGCACTCCTCCAGCAGCCAATTTAGGATTGTGGAAGATGCTTCTGTTGTCATAATGCACAGCAGCCCAATTCTCGTGTTCTGCTACTAGTACTCGTGTTCTGCTCTTCCCCAGTAGCATAATGGACACCTTCCGACCTGAGGGTCTCATCTTCCAGTGTCATATCGTTTAGCCTTTTAGTTTTGTAATCCATGAGGTTTTCTTGGCAAGAGTACTGGAGTGGGTTGCCATTTCCTTCTCCAGCGGATCACGTTTAGTCAGAACTCTCTACTATGACCTGTCCATCTTGGGTAACCCTACATGGCATAGCTCACAGCTTCATTGAGCTACTCAAGCCCCTTCGCCACGACAAGGCAGTGATCCATGAAAGGGCAATTCTCCCTAGAAGTGTGCTATTAACTGCACAAGCCTAGGCAAGTCTACTCAGGAGTAGGTCTCAATACATTCAATCGGATTTACTCCCAGGAAAATGTTATAGCAGTGTGGCCTAAGTCACTTTTGTGTGCTGTGCTCGCATAAGAGAAGGGGACGCACATCCTGCATGCAACAATGGAGTTGGGACTGGTATCAGCTGAGAAGCCTCTTGGGGCAGGGGGAGGGCAAAAGCAGCAATGCGATTGGGAGGATCGCGCTGCTGCTGGGAGTGAAGGTTTTTTGTTTTTGTTTTGGTCTGTAAGGTAAAGGTAAAGGTTTCCCCATGACCGAATGGTCTAGTTGTGACCGACTGTAGGGGGCGGTGCTCATCTCCGTTTCAAAACCTGTAGAGCCGACGTTTTTGTCTGAGGACAAGCTTCTGTGGTCATGTGGCCGGCATGACTCTATGCCGTAGCGCATGGAACGCCGTTCCCTTCCCACCGAAGTGGTCCTATTTTATCTACTTGCATTTAGGTTCTTTCAAACTGCTAGGTTGGCAGGAGCTGGGACAAGCAACAGGAGCTCACTCCGTCACGCAGTCTCGAACTCCCAACCTTGCGGTCAAAAGCCCAGCAACAGTGGATTAACTCGCTGCGCCACCACGTCCCTTTGGTCGGTACAAAACCTTTATCTCACAGGCAACCGGAGATAAAGCTTCAATGTAGCTTCAGTAGCCATTCACACGGTTGAATGCAGTGCTGGCCTCCTGAGGGGTCCAGGGAGCCTGCAGACAGAGGATTAGAGGCAAGGGGATGGGGGGAGGCGAGCACGGTGGGCACTGGCTGAGGTTGGGCACAGCAGTCCGGAAAAACCCATGTACTTTTCGACCACACCACCCTCCCTTGAATTCGGATCACTCCTAAAGGGAGCAATTCCGGGCATGATGAGATGCGGCCAGGCAACATATGGGGCAGGGTGACCACGCTGGGGCATGGTGACGTTGCCGCACCCCAGGCATGCTGAGAACCAAGTACAACCCTGCCTGCAGATCCCACTGCATGGCTCTCCACACCTCCAAAGCAAAAAAAAGTTGAAAAACAGCCACTTCTGGTTTTGCGACAAAACCCAGACGGGGCTGGGTTTTTTTCCCTATGTTAGCTGTTGGGAGGTGTGGGAAGCCTTGCAGAGGACCCCTGACCATCCAGGTGGCCAGCGCTGTGTGGAGTAAGGAAAAAAACCCTTCACACCCAGCAGCAGCATGATCCTTCCGACTGCATTATTGCATCCCCCCACCCTCTCAAGCACTTAACTCAGTTCTCAAACTCCTGAGCAGTTTGAGAACCTCTGACTTATAGTATGTAGGCAGAAGCAGCAGGCAGTTAACTAGAGGACTCAGTGGTAAAGACGAATGTCTGTGCAAAGCTTCTGTTTCACCATCAATTGGATGTTGCTTCAGCAGTTATTCACACTATTACACATGTGCTCCACGGTGCGTGTGCACCTTGTGAGTCTAAAGTCTGAGTCTGTATACTCTAAACTATGACTTGAAGATGGGCCTGCTCCACCTCTACCTCTCTCCTAGGGCACAGTCCTAACCAACTTTCCACCACTGACATAGCTGTGCCATGGTCTGTGCCATGTGCCAATACTATTCCATTCTGCAGTGGAATACTAGTCACGGAGAACTCTTCAATGTAAGGGAATGTTTTCTCCCTCACCTCAGAGCTACATTGCCCTTACCCTGGGGTTGGAACGTTGGTTAGGATTGCACCCCTAGTTTCTCTGGGAGTTCAGCCCTCTTCTACACTTTGGCAACCCTAGTGCTACTTGTCATTCTAATAAGATAGATTTGAAATAAAACATGAATTATTCAGTGCTGAGTACAATTAATTCATTCTCCTTCCCTCCCTGGGGCTCCTTGGGGATTATTAAGACCCCCTACATGTTTTAATGGCTCCTTTCAATCTTCTAGTAACAGGAGTACTTGTTTTGAATAGAATGAGAAACATTTTGTATCCACCTGTTGCAGTGCAACATTTTAAGAGTCTTCAAATGCATTTTTCCTAAAGCACTAAAGGCCTCAGGCTAGCCTAAAGCTTATAGCTCTGGAGAAGGATGGAAGAATCGAGAGAATTGCCAGGCCCCTCCACATATACACACTACCAGATAACTGAGACAGCAGTTGTACACACACATTAATGTAGTTTAATTGCAGTCACTGGGACATCACCTGATCTACACATGCAGCAGAGCCAAGCCGTACAGTGATTTCACCGCTGCAGGATCAGAGTGGGGAGGGGAAGGTGAAACCTGGAAAATGACACTCCTAGCCATTTTCACGTATAGTCCTTTAAATCCAAAGAAAAAATAGGGATGAAATAGGTCAGTGATTTGCCAGGAATGAAAGAGGGGCTGTCTCTAATGGTAACATTTAAAGGATATGATGAGGTCCCTAAACTGTAGCCTAATGCAGTGGTTCCCAAACTATGGGTTGTGACCCACAGGTAGGTCATGAGCCAATTTCAGGTGGGTCGCAAAGCACCTAGAGCAGCCATATTGAAAATATGGGAAGATGGGATGCTGGAAAGGGGGATGCTGGAAACCCAACTTACTGCTGCATCCTTAGGGAAAGCAGCAGGCTCTGGAGTCACAATGACATGACATCACTTCCAATGGGTCCCAGACAGATGGTCATTCTAAAAATTGGGTACCAGTGCTAAAAAGTTTGAGAACCACTGGCCTAATGTGATGCAAGCTTAGAAAAGCAAGATTGCCTTTCTTCCATGTCGAAATTGGCTCTTGTTTCCGAGTAAACTTGGTTAGGTTTGGGATATCAGATGCTGGAGAGAAGTGTGAGTCAATTTCTCAATAATGGTCACTGATCCTGTTGTCCCTTCACAGTGCTGGCTTTTACTCTTACCTAATTGGGCAACTTGGTATATAGATGGCATAAATACCCTGCAAATACTGTAGATTCTGTGTGTGAACTTGGACACGTCATGCTTTCATCAGACAGAAGGAACTGTTTCTCACTGACAGCTATGTAATGACAAGGTCACCGTCTTTTCATTTGTCCTTCAGCATTCATTCCATATACAAGAGTGTACTCTGCACATGAAACAATGATTTAGAGAACCAGCATCCGTTTGTGTGCTTGTAGAGATTTCTTTTAAGAAAACGAGCATCTGGATCAGATGTACTTCAAAGGGGACTGCTATGCTGAGCTTATCTGCTTTGAAGTTCAGCTACAAGCGCAGACAAGTTTGGGAAGCCAAGCCAGCTTCTGACTCTGCTATACTTGGAAAAATCCCAATGAGATGACTTCCCCCCTTCATATACTCATTTTAGAAAATTGGTGTCTGGATCAGCTGTACTTCAAAGCAGATTGTCTTGTGCAGGTTTTTGGCTTTGAAGTACAGCTAATTCAGATGCTGGCTTTAAAAAAAAGAGCCAGAGTTGGCATCTGACCTTACTCATGCTCAGGCCAGTCTTCTTTGTTGCAGTCTCATTTTCTTTTTCCTTCAACCTGTGCAAAAAAAGTTTCATAGCCTATACCATAGTATAATAATGGTGACAACTCCATGAAGCACTTCTTCCCTTGCTGTTTCTCTGCTGCTTGTCTATAGATGAGAGTTTCAGGAGTTTAAACAGAGACATTTGCAAGCAACCAGAACCATTCATTCCCCCTTCCTCCTAGGGCAGTGATGGCAAATTTATGACACATGTGTCAAAGGTGACACACCAAAGTTCACCAACACTTGACAAAAACTGAGAGTACAATCCTAACCTAGAGTCAGGCTGGCACAGTTAGGCCAGCAAACATGTGCTATCCGCCCTGACTCCGAGAGTGGTCCAAACACACTTTACCGTGTCCTTTGTACCAGCCAAACTTTGCTGGCCTAACTGTGCCAGCCTAGCACCAGGTTAGGATTGTGCCCTGAGCTTGTTTTACTCATTTTTCATTTTTGTAATTATTTGATGTTTCTTTATATAACACATGGCTCTGCACATGATTGGACTGTATGTTTTGTTTACATAAATGAATATAAAGAATTGTTTCTCTTTTGTTTGGGAAAAGGAGCTGACACACAGCAGAGTCAGATTAAGCATTTCCCCAAGTTTTGACACCAGGAGCCCAAAAGGTTTGCCATCACTGTCCTAGGGCATGTAAAGCTCATTAAGATGCCAGTTGGTTTGTGGTCTGAAATTGCAGGCTCAATTTTAACAGTTCCTAGTGCCATTGGAATGAACATTATGACAGTGCTAGACGCCTTCTGGCAGCCACGAAGCGTCCCGGAGCACGCGGGCCAGCCACAGCCGGAAATTGCTAGTGGATGGGCTGTCTGCCACCGCGCAGAGCCAGCCACTTATTTGGACCCAAGACTTTGTTTTTGTTTTCATGCTGTTTCACAGTGATCTTGTTATCAACTGTGCATTGAAGGCAGTTGATAGCAATTATCTAAATAAATAAATAGTTGTGTGAGCAGTAAAATTTCAGCAGGAATTTTTTTTTTCTCATGGAGATGCACTAATAGGAGAAGATTCACCGGCAGAAATTTTGTTTGTCTGGCGATGAAAGACCAAAGAGATCCCCCTCCAAAAAAAGATACTGTTTTCCTCAAAGTTTGGAGGATGTAGAAGTAAAGGAAAGGCATTTTAGACATGGTCAGAAGCCCTTTCTTTTCTTATGACTACTGATCAAATTCCAGGATTTAGCCTGAACATTAAAAAGGTTTCTAGGTCCCTGGGTGAAAACAAATCCCTTTCCAAGGGTGGTAGGAGTTTTTAGTTGGTTAAGAAGTAATTAATGTGCCTAATGCATTCACTATGTAAGTGTTCCTCAACCTGCGGGCTGTGACCTAAATGGGGTTGTGAAGCCTAATTTGGGGGATCGTGGCAACCCTTTAAGGCCTGTGCCAGAGGGGGCTTGGACCCAATCCATTAATGGTGCTGCCATATCATAACTAAATTCCTGATGAAATCCTGCACAGCCTCTTCTTGCTGTTTTGCCTCATAGCTTCTAAGGCCTGCCCTGCTCAGTCGGCTACTTCATAGGGTTTCTGTAAAGACACAATAGGAAAAAATGGGGAAGGCAGGGGTGGGCGGATTGGGTCCCAAGAGAGAGGTGGGATTGGTGGCGGGTTGTCAGTCTCATACTGAATTTATGTATGTATTTATTGGGGTCATGGCCAATGGTGACACTAGGGGGGCACTGGGGTATAAGCCACACCAGGTGATGCATTTGGGGGGTGACACCACTATTGCCCCAAACGGTACAATCTTGGTACTGATGTTATTGACGCAGAATTTATAGCAAAATGCAATGAAACAAACTGTGCTGGAATATCTGCGTTCTATCAAAAGTTATAGCCCATACAACACAAAAAGAAACACAACTGCATTCTGTAACAAAAAATGTTACAGACGTCCTTGACTCAAAACTGAACAATGAAACTGATTGTTCTGAGAGACAATGGGCTGTTGTTTATGACACAGCAGGGGATCAATAAGGTGTTAGTATGATTCAGCTCTCATTTCCATGTATCACTGTTTGCACTAGAACTTGTATTTAGTTGTGTGAGAGTGCAGCCTTTATTCATACATTATTTATCCATCGACTTTTATCTTGATTTTATCTGCATCCAACAGGGTCCTCAAGGTGGGAGCACTCAAGGTATCATTCCCCCCCCCAAAAAAATCAGTAAAATAATTTTTAAAAATAAACAACACAATAACACCAGAACAATTCAGAATAAGAAAAACCTAAGCCAAGTGAGACTAAAAATAAATGAGAGCAAGGGAGACAATATGGCAGACATTAACCAAAATGGCTGCCTGAACCAAAAGGTTTTTGACCAGGCAGCAGAAGACTGCAATGAGGGGGCCAAATAGACCTCAAGATGGGAGGTTGCAACTGAGTAGGCCCTATATTTCAAAAAGAGAGGAAACATGGAGCTGGGCCTCTGATGTTGAATGGAGTGTGCAGATAGAGCCACATGGGGAGAGACAATAATTTAAGCATTCTGGTCTCCTGCTGTTAATAGTTTTAAATTGCATTACTGTTTAACTTAGTCGCCTTATTTTTGCTTATAAGGAAAGAAATACGTGGTATATTTTTAAGCTGTTGTCAAAATTGTGTGAATAATTGGGAGAACAATGAGTCTAATTTATTACAACAAGCTTTCATGTTTTTCCAAAATAATTTGGACAGAAACTGGATATTCGTTTCTCACATATCAAACTATGCCCCCCCCTTGAAAATTAACATCTGGGAGGAAGTCCCTAATTAGAATATTCCTGGGCTACTGCTCCTGAGCAGTGATTTTGCATCTAGTGCAGGATTCAGAGGAGTCAACTTGTGTTCCAAGGAGGTTGTGAGCTGCTGCTCAGGCAGAACAGAGACAATCCCAATGGTATATTGGATTTTGAATGAAAGTCTGTCCTTTCTATTATTTGTAAGTATCCATTTTATTTTTTAAAAAAACAACTGATTCTGTATTTTCTAAGGAATTTTGTACCCCCCCCCCATTCTTTCAATTTCATTATCTATATCAATAGGCAACCCATAAATTGTCATTTCAAACTTGTATCTGGTTTAGAATCAGGTACATCTCAGCAAATATCGTGTAGTGGCGATATTTGTTAAGTATATCTTGTATTTACAGAATGGAAGATGTCAGCCTACTAAGTTCTTTTTTGAAGGCTCCTTTATCTGTCTTTCAGGATGGCAGTTATGAAATTCTCCAATCTTTTAGGAAGAAATTGTAAAACTGGAAGAACCTTACATAAAACCCTGAAATAGTCATTAATCAGTGAATACTCTTTCTATTGTAGTTACTTTGGTTGGGAATCAACATATACTTGTTTATTGACACATTCAACTGGTATGAAGACGAAGAGGCTTATTTTTACACACGGGTTATGCTGGGTGTGAGTAAAAGTTTGTTAAATGCCTCCTTGATAAGAAATTTTCTTAGCCTGCAATTCTGCACTCACTTAGGCACACCTACATTCAGTGACATATATTCTACTACACGTTTCTTGCATCTAAATGCTACATATTTATTTAAATCAATTTGCTTTAATACTTGGTTTTTTGAAAGGAACTAATTTTAGAACCATCCCTGTTTTATTTGGGTTGTGTGTTTTGTTTTGTTTTGCCTTAAAGGTATACTGTACTCATATTGAATGCACTTTTATCATTAACTGAGATACCCACATTTCACATGCCCCAAAAAGTTTACTGAAAAGATTTCCAAAATGCCTAAGGTGAAGCATCTCTCACCCAAAGTCTAATCACAAGCTGCAAGGACAACATGACGTGATTTCTACTCCAGCATGGCGTGATTTGTGACATTGCATTAGTGCCCCTTAAAATGTTTGATGGTGGAGCAAACCCAGGAAAAATACTCAATCACATGGAGATGTGACGCCATTAGGGTCCAAAAAATGTATTTTTTTCTGCTTTCTAAATACGTAACACTTTTGCTGTTTTCTGTATAGTCGACACTTGCTTGGGCAAGAGCTTCTGCCACCTGCCTCAACTTTAACTGCTTGCTTATCCTGTTACCAGTCAGTAGGAACCTTATTTCATTTTTAAGGGGAACAAGCTTCGTAAGTGGTTTTTTTTCCTCTATTTTTACCTTGATTATTGTGCATTGGTATGGTGGACTCCTAGCCAACTTCCCAGCACCTGGGCAAGGGAAATGCAGTTCCAAGGTAACAAAAATTCCCTTATCTTGAGGAGGCCTCCATGACTACTGCCCCGTAGCCGAATGCCCCATTGGCACAGCTATGTCAGTGCTGGAAAGTTGGCTAGGAGAGCGCCCTTAGTCTAATGTCCGGCCAATGGGTTGTGTGTGCACACTGCACAATTTTAACAGTTTAGTACTGAGTTGATAATTGTAGTACTGGTACTCCAGCAGCGTGTCCCTCCACACACTTTCGGGGCTCCTCTTGTGACTGCCAGAAGGCTGTTACTGCTGGTGAAATGCTCATCCTGCCAGTGTTACAGCCCAATTTGGCTGTAAGGCTTGGGTCCAAAGACGGCCTTCCGCTACTGGAGATTACCTTCCGCTCATGAAACCATTGTTTTCATCTAGCCAAACTGCACATTCTGTATAGCAGACTCCAATGGAAGCTTTTTTCTTCTTCCTTCTGGAAATAGTCTGCAAGGTGGCAGGGTGGGAGCAGAGAGGACAATCTCAATCAGAACTGAAATAGGTATAAAGTATTACAGTCTCCCTTGCAACCCTCCCCCGCTGTAGTTTTGCTGTGCCTCACATGCTGTTGAAGCAGCAATAGCAGTGGCTGCCAAAACATGTTGCACATAAAGTATAGTTTGGCCTTTAGACGAGGAGTTTTGGGTGAGAAAAGACACCCTAGAGCCAGAGGTATTCGTCTGTGTGTGCAAACTCTTTTGTAAGATTTTGCACAAGTTCTTTTCCAAAGTTATTTTTCACAAGAGTTTCAGTGCTGCAATGTGAACTTTCCTTATTCGCCATATAGCTTGTGCCAGGGCTGCCCTTTAGCCAATGTGACCAGTGTCGTCACATTGGGCCCCATGCTTTGGGGGCCCCGCACCAGCACAGCGAGCCTATCACCTGCTGCAGCAGCCAAGATCTCTATGGGCTGTAGGTCTGTGGGAATAGTAGAGCAGCTTTATCTTGCGCCCTCACACCTGCCCCTGCCTCTGAACTGCCCAAAATGGGCCTCTGGAGAGCAGTTGGCAATGACGTCATCATGCCACCACCAACAATTTCCAGATGCCTTGTGCGGCACAACAAGCATTTTTCCCCACAGGAATGCCCTGCACTGGTCCCCGCCACTGGCTTGTGGTGCAATGAGACCCCTGACACTTTGTGCGACACAAATTTTCTCCTTCTGCTCACTGTTCTTGGGATCCAAGCCAGACAGATTCTCTTTTGGAGAACCTTCGTCAAATCAAATCTATTCTTTGCATAAAAATCCACAACTTACAGAGTCTTGAAAATTATTGAGCGTTATCGAAAATTGAACATTTTAATTTTTTTGTCCGTCAAGTGCTGCAGAAGAGTATTGAGGAGACAACTTGACAAAAACATCACATTTCACAAGACAATCGCCTATGGAATAGCCATTAATGCAAGTAAGTTTTTTCGGTTTATGCTTGCAAGCTTCCGAGCCTGAATAACAGTGTGAATAAACACACACACACACACGAGAGAGAGAGAGAGAGAGAGAGAGAGAGAGAGAGAGAGAGAGAGAGAGA
>JAJKFI010000018.1:1279996-1332443 GCA_029204185.1 Lerista edwardsae | reverse complement strand
GGGGGGGGCTCTTTTGACTGTGCCGCCACCAGGAGAGGTGAGAGGGGTGGCGGCCAGCAGGAGAGCCTTCTCGGCGGTGGCACCCCAACTTTGGAATACCCTCCCCTTAGAGCTAAGAACTGCTCCCTCGTTGGCGGTATTTCGGCGTGGACTGAAGACCTTCTTGTTTAAACAGGCTTTTAGTTGCTGACAGGCTGGCTGGTCTTGTATTTCTTGTATTTTTTATTTTTTTTGTACTCGATCCAGGGGATAACAGTTGTATTTGTATATTGTATTTTTATATTGTTTTTAATCACTGTTTTTAAATTATGATGTTTTTATTCTGTTTTTTAATTGTTTTTGTATTGCCGCCTTGAATGCCTTTTTAGGCAGAAAGGCGGGGTAAAAATCTTTAAAATAAAATAAATAAAATAAAATAAATTTGCTGGAACGGTTTCAATGGTGCTCACTTTTCTGTCTTTGCCTAATACAGAGTCTGATCGCCCAGACTACCTCCGTGTACTTTTATGAAATATTCCACGACCACAAAACAGTACCAGGCCATTCATTTGCACTTGCAGCGAACAGCAAGGGAGAAAATGAAGACAGGCAAAATCCTAAGGAAATTCTTAAAACCCATCATTAGTGATCCGGTACCACTGAGAGGGGAACATTTTTCTCTGCTGCGCTGAACACTCGCACAAATGGCCTGCCAAAATCACTTCCCCTGCCAGCAGGGCCCTTTTGGCAATCATTGCTAGAAAATGTTCAAAGAAGTTACATGTATTTTTAGCTCCACGATGTCTGGCAGTTGGAATTCTAACTTGTGACATTTCAATGGTTTGCTTCATTTTATGTTGTTAGAAAGCCACCGAAAGGCTCGATAAAGCACAGTACTTGAGTGCTTGAAACACTTACTATAGTCAGATTAAATTAAGGATAGGGGGCACGCGCAGGCAGGCCTGTAGTTCCAGAGGCGTTCTCTACTTCCAGATTGAAATCTATGACAGCAGAAATTACCTCAGAAAAGCAGTCTTGTCTACCTCACAGCAGAGTTATGGGCAGTTCTTGGAGACGCTCACATTACGATAGCCTCAATCCAAAGAACTGCACAACTAGTTCCATACAGCCAGTGTGCTTCATGACTAGTGGCCCCTCAAGCCATATGGCAAAGGTTTTGGTAAACCAATGAATTTGAAAAGATTTCCATGTGGTCCTGGGTGGACAGAGGCTCCCAGATGTTCGTCATGACTGGCCGGGCCTTTTTTTTTTTTAGCCAGGTTAAGACCTTTCTGTCAAGCCTAAAGAAGGCCTGAGGAAACTCCTAGGCTGTGATGACTACAGACAATAAGGAGGCACTCTACTACTTTCTAGAGTCAGTGGGAGCACTAGCTGTGGCGTAACTGGAGGTGGGTTAAATGCTAAGTATTGATGGTGCGACAACATGCCATTAAGTGAGCCTTTCCCCTTCCCACCAGAGCCATACAGGGCAGCGAGAGATTCCTCCATGTTGCTTTTGCTGCCCTGTATGGCTCCTGCAGCATTCGGGAGGGGCCGCTTAGACAGCACGTTGCTATGGCGTCAATATTAAAGTATTTTGACCCCCCCTTCAACTATGCCACAGAGCGCTAGGAAATTGATCAACTCTTCTCTGGGCTTGGCGTGACAGGGAGGAGCTCCCCTAACAGGTTTGTGGCAGGGAGCAGGATAGAGGCTTGCCCTACAGGTATGCAGGCCCATGAAGGCACAGGGTGCTCCAAAGTAGCCTGACATCACAGTCAATTCTCTGCACCTCTGTCTTAAAAAAGGGTCAGAGTTGGTGGTGAGCACAGATTTTAACCAACCAGCCAAAGCTTGTGAACCTTCCTGTAGAAAGGAAATCTACCAGTGTGACTGGGTACAGCTTTGCGTATGCCAAAGCAGCTCTGTGAATGTTGTCCTTGATTTCTAAAATGGAAACAGAGTGTAACATTCAAGCAGTGATGTCATGCAGGGGGTACGGGGGGGTACGCGAGTACCTGTTTCTAGGATTACAGCTGGCCCCGCCCATTCGCCCGCCCACTCGTCGACTCCGCCCTCTGCAACGTTTGAATTTCCTGCATGTTTGAGTTGCCTGCATGTTCTCAGAGCCAGGCAGGCAGACAGGCAGCGAGCGGAGCCTTTCCTTTCCTTGCCACTGAAAAATGAGTTGCTCTGGGGTTTTAACATGATGCCAGGCCTCCTTAACATGTTCTGGGGGTGCTGTGGAATACTGTTGCCACGGTTGGGTCAGTTTAAAATCATCTGAGGCCTCAAAAAGGGCTTTTTTCATGTCACTTCCTGCCACGACATCACTTCTGGCTTATGACATCACTTTCGGTGGGCGGGTCCCGACACTTGCCAATCAAAAATGAGTACCTGTTCTTAAATCATTTAGATGACACCACTGCATTCAAGGTATATGATATCCTCTTGTATGATCCAATTTTGGGGTTTAACAACAACAAACTAACTTGGGCAATAATGCAGAAAAATTTTTACTCCATCCAAGCTTCCAACAGAAGCCATGATTTGTGGTTTACATATTGATTTGCTACTATTTATTCAAGTGGTTTTTAGCTTGCCCTACGGTTAACAGTTCAAGTATATTTAGCAACATGTCTCAACCCACTGAAATCAGTCTAGATTAGTGTTTCTCAAATTGTGGGTCAGGACCAACTAGGTGATTCACAAGCCAATTTCAGGTGGGTCCCCATTCATTTCAATGCGTACTTTATTTCTAATATATTAGACTTGATGCTACCATGGTATGTAACTGCATTTGGGGAAAAGTTACAGATCTGTACTATTAACACTAGGCCCACATTATCCATGAGTTCGACAACTGCAGACTTGAAAACCCACAGATACTCTCCCCCGAGCCCACCTTGACCTTCCAAGCCTGACCAAAGCTGGGGTCTGGTTAGGTCTGGAGGGTTTTCTGAGGCCCACAGAGACCTCGTGCGATCACCGTGGCTTCTGCAAGCCTCAGAATTGCCATTTAGGCCAAAAAACCAGCACTTCTGGTTTTCAGCAAAAATTGAAAGTAACCTTTTAATCCCTTCTAAGTCATTCTAAGACCTGGGGAAGCCCCAGAGAGCACTGCTGACTTCAGGATTGGGCTGTTGATTTGATTTTGTCATATTGAGATGTTAAAAATTTTCCTGCTTGATGTCACTTCTGGCCATGATATCACTTACAGGTTAATGACTTCACTTCCAGGGAGTCCCAACAGATTGTCATTCTAAAACGTGGGTTCTGGTGCTAAAAGGTGTGAGAACCACTGGTCTAGATGCATCAAAGGCTGAAATCCTATGCACACTTTCAGAAAACAGTGGTACTTACAGTACTTTTGAGTAAGCATACGAAGGATTGCGCTGTAACGATAGGATGGGGATACTTAAAAGTCTTTTATTAAAAATATTTATAAATACTAGCTTTTTGTGACCCGGCGTTGCCCGGGGGGACAAATTATCCCAAGCCTCTATTAGGAGAAGGAATGAATACAGGGACACAATCAAGCAAAAGAGCGAAATGAAATGGTCACACTCACTGAACAATGTCTGCAGGTCCTGTGTAGGATAGCACTGAAGTATGAGAAACAGGAAGAGGTGGCCAGTGAGCCCTGTGGAAATAGGTCCAGCTGTGATCCGACTGGGTGCTGGAACTCTCTGGATCATGCTCTTTCCAGCCTGGGCAAGTGAGGCAGTGGGAAGACGTTTCACTTTCGTTTTTGAGTACTCTTCCTGTCTATCAGCTCAGTGAGTGCAATCCAAGCTCATGAGCTGCAGAATCCTTTGTGACCACAGGGTGGCAGCACAATTTCACTCCAATACAATCCCCTCGCTGTCCCTCCCCCCGGCGGCTGTAGGGGGGTCTGACCCCCGCACTGTTTTTCCCCAGGCCGCAAAGTTTCGTGCGGATCGGGCCAGGTGTTGAGGAGCCTATGCATAACATACATACACACACACATACCCACGTCCGTTTTTATATATATAGATATTATCAATCTGTCAGATTCTTCGCCGATACCTGCAAGATTCCTAGTTCTCTGAGCCGATCCTTGCAGGCAACGCCAGCTAGTGATTTTGTGATTTAATTTTTGTGTTGTAACACCATACGTCATTAGCTGTATATCTTTATATATATATAAGAAATCTTCGTTTTATATCTTCAGTGTTGCAGAACATGTGGGTACATGGAAAAGGCATATTCAACCCAACAGGAAAGCATTTTTAAATCTTGTTGATTAGAAATGGGTGGAGTTAAGAACATACTTAACTGTCACATGAGAAATCAAGGGGACCTAAAATTAGTTCGGGGAATGATAAAAAATGATCTGTAGGTACATTTCAGTCCCTATGGTCTATTATTAAGCCTTAATCAGTACTAGGGTGAAATTTACCCTGCCATCATGAAACCAATTTTGTCAAGCCCAGTGTAAATTAATCCATTTGTGTCTCCACTGATAAGTACAAAGCGGTTCATGCATTCATTTCTTCATTCTTCCTCCTCCAAAACAGACCCAGATAAAAGATAACTAACCTCATGTTAAATGCTGTCTCCTGACATGAAACCTGTGGCCCCGTGACACCTTTGCATATAGGTGAGAGCAGTGGTGTCATCTAAACAAAAAGCTTAGATGACAGGAGATGCCCTGCCCTTAAAATTAATAGGAGCCAAATGAAGCCAGGGGGCGGGCTTAGCAGCCATGTTAGGTGACTCAAAACATTGCTCATTCCAAGCATTTCAGATTGCTTTGCTTGTACTGTTTAGGACTGAATAAAAATAAAAACTTACGAAAATAAAAACGTGATCGTGTAGAAACATTATTGGTAACTGTATTATGATTTAATATGCAATTACAAGGTTAAATTCCGCATAATTATATTACTGAACATACCGGACGAAATGCTACTTGCCGTCTATTTAAACTCGGATTACAGTTTTGACAGACTTATTTTTTGAAATCTACACAACCAAAAATAAAACGGTCATGCCCCATAAAAAAAATGTCTGTTAATGTTCAGAATTTCATAAGTATTACAGTAGGAAAATTTCATTAAAATCTCTTCATGACACAAGTAGTTGTCAATATGAGAGGAATTCTTTTTTACTTCTAGACTATTAAGAGTTTTTTTAAAAACTTCTACACTCACCCCCCCCAAACAAATTCTGTTAATGTTCAGAATTTTGAGAATATTACAGTAGAAAATGGAAGGCGGGAAAATAAAGTGTGAACGGGAAGGGGGGAAAAGGAGGGGGGAAATATATATATATATTTACCTTCTAGACCATTAACAGTGGGTGTCAGAAAATGGTGAATAAGATTGCTAGGAACAACAAGAAATTACACAGCTTCAAAAAATAATGCACTCACTGTTTCAGTTAACGGTAGCTTTATTGAACCGATGTAATGTGAATACATGAACCTTTCCGTGGAAATTAAATCCCATTTTTCATTCAGCGATTCGCACACCCGTATGCAGAACACGCAGGCATGCTTAAAGACGTTGATATTACCTTTTACACACGTGCAGGGAGATTTTTATTCGTGAATTCGCGGCAATCCTCCTTGGCGGGAATGATCTGCGTCAACCATATTTGTTGACTCGAGGTGGCTTCAAGAACATGATGTCATGCCGCCTCCTGCCATAATACCTTCATGCTTGGGAGGAACCATGAGGTATCATTTCCGGTCGGCGTTTATCCGGTTCCGGGGCACATACTTCCACTGCTTTTGGCTGGGTTTTTTTAAAATCAAAAGCTCATTACTACCAAACGACAACCGAAGAACCTGCCGGAGTATCGACGTTCTGCTCATAGTCTTTTTAATTTCCTTGCCAGCCTCTCTCGGTTCTCATCTGTAAGTGCGCCTTTCCTGTGCCCGGCCACGTGTCCCCGCCCCCTAGCGCGCGTGCGCAGAAAGGCGCTGTGAAGGTTTGCCCCGTGTTCCGCCTGTGTCTTTCCCTCCCTTGACCTCCTCGCGGTGAACCGAAATCTTGGTTAAATCCCAAACCAAATGAAAGAGCCGCCCTAGACCCCCCCACCCTCCGCCGTGTTGCCTTCAACTGCAGCCATTAGCAGGTGGCCCTGCTGCTCTGCAGGCTGCGAGAGGCTTCCAGGCTGCTGTTCGAAGGTATAGCAGAGGCTCCCCCACCCCGTTTTTTAAGCCTAATGACTCTGTTCGGCTTTAAAAAGGGGGGTGGGGGTGAGCAGAAGTGACTGCGGTGACATCCCTAGCGCTAAGGGACCCCGGACCCCTCCTGGAGGTTGGTTCCCCCCCTCTCCATTTAGTGGGAATCCTAATGTCTGCCCAGAGCTATGGCTCAGGCTAAGACTCGGCGAGTGTTTTGGGTCCTGGTTGCTAAAGACTCAGCGTAGTCGGTTCTTCGGGGCAGCCTCGAGGTGGCATCCGGGTGTTCCTGTATCGTGAAGCTTAACGAACGAGTTAAGTTGCATTAAGGTGCTGTGGAGGCAGTCCTGAGTTTGTATTAACGAGCATTGACAGTCTTTGTCAGCTAACGCAGAAGCGTGGAAGGAACTCGCAAGCTAAAGATGCTGGGCGTGAACTTGCAGTCTGCTTCCTAGAACTGTACCTGTTCACACCCGCTGCTCTTCTGGACTACTGTCCAGTCACAAATTCAGCAGTGAGGTATTGTTTGATGTTGCTTTGAGTATATTTGAAGAAAAACAACAAAAACAAAATTGTGGCTTATCCTGCCTTATCCAAGACTTTTGTTAATAAATTACTAATATAAGCTTAATGCCCTGCTTATGGGCTTCCTAGAGGTATCTGTTTTGCTTCTGTGGGAATTGAAGGGCGCTTCAACTCCCCCCCCCCACCCCCAAAAAACCACATATAGGTATTTGCTATTGCTGGCTGAAATGAGAAAGTGTTTGTACCTGGGCAATTGTGTATAGAACTGAGATCCTAGTTCAGATTCTTTTGATACTTGGTTGTTGTAATTCTGTTGTAACACATGGGCAGCCCATCCATGGGAGGTTGCATCATATGCAGGTTGCATCAGTGACATATTGTGGGGTGGGTGAGAGGGCAGCAAATTTAGGGTTCTTTCACTCCAGATTTGCTGCTGCCTCCTCTCTCCAGCCCACTAGAGATGTGACCTGCCTTGATCTTATTTCCACTAGCTAAAAGCAGATCACCTGTTCTAACATAGTTTTCTGTTCTGATTGTTTTTTTTAGTGGGAAAGGGTATGCTTTGTGCTTAATGGCTGCATCAAGACAATTAACTACTCTCCGTCTGCCTCCTCTTCCAACAATTGGAGAGATTATTAAATTATTCAAGCTCAGAGCTGAAAAGCAGCTGTCCCAGAACTTTCTTCTGGACCTGAGACTTACAGGTTAGCACTTATTATTATTTATTATTATTATTTATTTATTGAATTTATATCCCGCCTTTTTGCCCGAAGGCACTCAAGGCGGCATTACAATAAAAAAACAATAAAAACAAAGTTTACATTAAAAAACAAAAACAATGTTAAAATACAATTAAAAAAATTTAAAAACAGCAAACAACAAACCCCGTGGATCATAAGATTAATAAGGTTAAAAGAGATATAGCCTGTCAACAGTTAAAAGCTTTTTGAAATAAAAAGGTCTTCAGCCCCCGCCGAAATGTTAACAAAGAGGGGGCAGTTCTCAATTCGAAGGGGAGGGTATTCCAAAGTTGGGGGGCCACCACCGAGAAGGCCCTCTTCCTGGCCGCCACCCCTCTCACCTCTCCTGGTGGCGGCACAGTTAAAAGTGCCCCCCCCAGATGATCTGAGAGTACGGGTAGGATTATATGGAAGAAGGCGTCCCTCAAATACCCCAGACCTGAGCCGTACAGGGCTTTAAAAGTCAAAACTAGCACCTTGAATTGGGCCCGGAACAGAACCGGCAGCCAGTGTAGTCGCCGAAGCAACGGCTCGACAGAGTCAAACCGACGTGCCCCAGCAACCACCCGAGCCGCCGCGTTCTGTACTAGTTGTAATTTCCGGACCGTCTTCAAAGGCAGCCCCACGCATTGCGCATTGCGCATTGCAATAGTCTAATCTGGATATCACTAGCGCATGGGTCACTGTGGCCAGGTCCGCACAGCTCAGGTACGGGCGCAGCTGGTGAATCAGCCGAAGCTGAGCAAAGGCTCCCCTGGCCACAGCTGCCACCTGGGACTCCAGGTGTAGCTGTGGATCCAGGAGAACCCCCAAGCTGCAAACCTGCTCCTTCAGAGGGAGTGCAACCCCATTCAGAGCAGGACGATAGCCCAATACCCGAGCTGTGGATTTCCGAACCAAAAGCACCTCTGTCTTATCCGGATTTAATTTCAGCGTGTTCGCCACTTGTGTTTTTATACAAGTTTTTATTCAATAAACTACTTTCTAGTAGCATTGCTCTACATGATATGGTAACATGATAAAGGATGGAATTTATGCTCTGTAACCAAAGAGGTCAAGACCCAATGGCTGCTGTGGGGCCATTGATTGGGTATCAGGACAAACCAACATAGGTTTTATTGAAAGGTATAGAAAGGAAGGGAAAAGACAATGTAGCTGATAGCCAAGTTACATAGAGCAGGGTTATTCAAACTGTGGATTGGAACTCACTTGGTGGGTCGTGACCTGATGTCAGGTGGGTTGCAGAAAGCTGGGAGCAGCCATCTTGGAAACTGCAGACCTTACTCTTGCTGTATTCCTTTTGTGGGAGTCAACAGTTTGAATTTTCAAGTTAGGTTTTTGTTTAAACATTGTTTTTAGTTCAATACTTTTAAAGAATATTTTGTCCCAGTCTTGCTTTCTGTCAGGGATGTTTCATGGTTGTACAATTGCTGCAGTCCAAGAATGCCAATTAACATATCAGGAGTGTCATTTTATTATGTTACAATGATAGCACTTCCTGCTTGATGATTTCACTTCCTGCCACAACAATACTTCCAGGTGAATTCCCGACACGTCCGGTGGGTCCCGACACAAGTGCCATTCTAAAAAGTGGGTCCCAGTCTAAAAAGTTTGAATGCCACTGACTTGTTGTGAATGGAAGATAGTTGAAATGGGTTCTGTTTGGACAGGCATGGGTTAAATGAGAGGTGAGAGAAAAGGTTAGGCTGCCAGCTTTCTCTACCCAATGATACTCAGTTGGAGGAAAGAAGATGATTGGTGGGAGGTTTAAAGTGGGGACTAGGGATTGGGCCAATTAGAAGATTTTAGAGGAAGGAGAAAGAATTCCCTATCCTTAGTCTGCTAGGTAGACCCAATACAATGTCTGCTGCATAGTGAGACTAGGCCTCATGGCTTAAGGTCTCAGGGAAAAATGGGAAACACATAAATGTAGAGCAAAGCAAGATGTGAACATTTCTACCCTAAACTCTAAAAGTATATTTACAAACCTTGCAGAATTTGAAAACAATAATTTTGCCTAGTTGACAGGCATTTGAAGCTTGCAAATTTTTTCATTTGCTTGAACCTGCCCAAGGATCAAATTTGAAAATGATTTGTGTGTAACTGTTGCGTGTTCTTTACTGATTTTTGTGAGATTGTTTTATTGTCCAATCAGATTATTAAATGGTTTTTTGTCCCTAAAGGGCTCACAACCTGATAAGATGCAGAAAGAAAAACCTGTAATGTGAAAAAATGTGATTATTGATATCTGTTCTGAAATTAAGTGCCGTAAAACTGCAACTCTTAATGAGCTGTGTGTTTTGCAGAAGGAAAACCATGCCTGTGCTTGCTTGCTTTCAGATAAGATAGTGAGAAATGCTGGTGATCTGAAAGATGCCCATGTATGTGAGGTCGGTCCTGGGCCAGGAGGAATCACGAGATCCATCTTGAATGCTGGTGTTGCAGAACTCCTCTTAGTTGAGAAAGATCCTCGTTTTATCCCAGGGCTTCAGGTATCTAAATACTTCTGATTCCAACTGGTGATAGTATAAGTCAAAAGTTGTTCTGTCCTCTTTAATTGAAAATTGTTGTAGTGTTCCGGGTTGGCTCTGGGTGACCTGGGTGCATATCTTTTATCTAGCTTGCTAACTGGGCACTCTTTCAAGGGGTACTACTCTTTTTTTTAAAATTCAGCTTTTCCTGTGCTATAGCAAATGTCCAATTCTAGACTAAAGAAATATAAAGTATATAAAACAATAAACAAAATAAAAAAAAGAGAATACAACCTCTTGTACATATTTAGCAGGGGGAGAATAACTGTTGCTATTTGCTGGTGGTGTTTTGCAGGAGTTTTGAAGCAAACATACATTGCAGTGAGCTGTTCATAAAACTTGCAGTTATTTCATCCACCTAGGAGCTATCAACTGCTAGAGCACCGATTTTTCACTCTTTTTAAAAAAAAATCTCATGGTGAGATACTCAAATTGTCAAGGAACACCATCAGGTTTTTTGACAGTTGACAAGGCACACAACACTTCTGGCAGGAGGCTTGCATCTCCCCTGTGGCCCTCCTAACAAATGACCCTCCCAAATTCCTGAGGCACACCTGCAGACCTTCCTTAGCACACCAGTGTTCCATGGCTCACCGGTTGAAAATGGCTGCGCTAGAGGGATCAAGAATTCTTAACCACTGAGTGGTTTACAAATCTTTTTGCACTGGGACCCACTTTTAAAATGATAGTCTATTGTGACCCACATAGCTTTACTAAACAAAAAAATTGATCTAGAAAGCAACATTTATTATTAAGAATTAATAAATTATTAATTATAATAATCATGGTCCTATGCTCTCTAGGCTGGTAGAGATCTTACGTTTGGCATGTGTGTAGACATTTTCTGGACTCTCCCTAGAAAGGGTGTTCCAAGGACTCTTTCCCCAAACCTTTTTACAGTCATTCCAGGGTGCTCAGAAGGCTGAATTGGAGAGCAGGACGTGCAGTTGGTAACTTCCAGGCCAGACAAAAGGCTGAAAGTGGGTTCACACATGATCTATTGCATGCAGATTATTAGAGAAAATTGGAAAATGTGATTTAAATTTCGTGGTATGAAGATTACCTCATATCACAGGTGAGCATTCCAGCCATAGGAGTAGTCTTTCCATCTGGATTTCCTGCTGCTGCAGTTTTCTTCTGCAAACTAGGGAAGGGTGCTTGTGGAGTTTTTCAGGAAAAAAAATCAAACATTTTTGACACACCAAAAACCAGCTTATGATCCACTATTGGGTCCTGAGCCACAGTTTGGGAAACACTGATATAGATCACTAGACTGAGCCATAAATGACCCATGAAACAAAACAATGGTTTCGTGAATACTCATTCTAGTGAAACCCTTGACCATCAGTACCATTTCACAATTGAGACTAGAAAGAATGAGTCAGTCTTCTGTATGAGTAATTTTCATATCTGCCATTAATGTGCTCTTGAGGATGCTGTCTGGTGTTGTAGAAATGCTGTCATGTGATAATGCTGAACGAGAATAAACAGTGTTCAGCTTTTGTTTAGCAAATTCTGAAGGGATACCTTAAAAAAATTCATGTATCTGTAGGAAATTTTTTCAAAGGATTTTTAAAATCAGATTGTTTTGACATGGTATTGCTGGTGTCACTCTGATCAGCTATATAAATGTGTCATTTGAAGAAAAATTGTGTAATGAAGTGTAGTTTGTTGTCATTCTTCTAACACTAGACCATGGGTTGGCATTATATGTGAACTGGCTCCCAATTTTGTTTCATGTCCTCGCAGAGTAAAAGAGTTAGTTTGCAGAAGAAACACAAATTTCTTGTCTGTGTGTGCATGTGATACCCATCCAGGTTAGCTGTCTCTCTAGCTTTATTTATGTCATGCCAACTTACCAAGAAAATGGTAATGACAGGGAATGGCCTTTCAAACATGTTGATGAAATTAATCCTTTCATCTTTCTTTGGAAAATTTTAGATGCTCTCTGATGCAGCTCCCGGAAAAGTTCGTATTGTTCATGGGGATATTTTGACATATAAGTTGGAGAAAGCCTTTCCAAAGCACCTTATGAAGAACTGGGAAGATGGTCAGTATGCTAGACCCACAGTTATCCCAAACACCTTATTGTATGCATTTACTCTTAACAATTCATTACTAACGAACTTGTTTAATTGAACATATAGTGATTATAATTTTGTATGGCTCCTTATCGTTGATGGGATGCTTGTCTTAGTATAGTACTTATTTAAAATATTTCTAGACCAGTGATGTTTGCTTCCTCAAAGCAATTGGGGATACTAGTCTTTTGACGAAGTATCTTCCAACCTATAATACTTACAGTATATTTGATTGATTTGCATTCGGTGCATGGATGCCATTTCTATTTTACTATTGCTTGGAGTCTCTTTCCTGCTCTTTCGTTCTCCATTGGAAAAATGATGGTGTGGAGGATGAAATGTTCCCTCATTTGCTGGGCTTGTTGGTTAATTTGGGCTGTTCCACCTATAGCCCCTAGCTTGTGTCTCCAAACCTAAAGTTTTAAATTCCAGGTTTGCAGCCTCAGCCCATGGCACTTTTTATCTGAAGAATTTGATCTATTGCTTGCCGCCATGTTTTTTTTTCTTTTTTTGGTGGTGATTTCCTTTTGCAATGGCACATGTGTATATTTTAAAAATTAGTGCTGTATTGAACATTGGTTTGTTTTTCATTTAAAAACAAAACAAGGGGGCAGGGGAATGAGGGGCCTTTTTTTTTGCAAAAGGTGATAGTCCAGTTCCTTACCAGCGCACTTACCATATCAAATCAAAAGAATTCAAACGAAAGCCCTCTCAACTGGATTTGACAGTACTAGGTGTGCATATTGCCAGGATGAAACCCCGGGAAACTCCGAGTACCAGAAGTGGGCCATTTACAAGATGCCATTCTGAGAATAGGCCAAAATGCATTGAAAAGTCCTATACGTAAACTGCGCCAGTCCCAAGCTCGGACACAGTCCAACCACAGGTATGACTGCAGTTTTTCTCAGAGCTGGGTGTGCACATTGCAGGAAAGGCAGTCCGGGAACTTTGGAGTACCCGGGGTGGCCCATTTCCACCAGGTTCCAGTCTGAGGTTTTAGGATTTTGCATGCATTTTGGCCCATTTACAGATTGGGACCTGGTGGAAATGGCCCACCCCGGGTACTCCAAAGTTCCCGGACTGCCTTTCCTGCAATGTGCACACCCAGCTCTGAGAAAAACTGCAGTCATACCTGTGGTTGGACTGTGTCCGAGCTTGGGACTGGCGCAGTTTACGTATAGGACTTTTCAATGCATTTTGGCCCATTCTCAGAATGGCATCTTGTAAATGGCCCACTTCTGGTACTCGGAGTTTCCCGGGGTTTCATCCTGGCAATATGCACACCTAGTACTGTCGAATCCAGTTGAGAGGGCTTTCGTTTGAATTCTTTTGATTTGATATGGTAAGTGCGCTGGACTATGAAGAAATGTTGCAGTTGGTCTATAGTCAGTGTATCCAGTGTTCCCATATTGACTTCAGTGTCTCAGGAGTAGTTCAGGACAATGTAGTCCATCCAATCTCTTGCTGCTTCCTTTGACCTTTGGCATAGGGTGAGGAAGAAATTGTCATTTTCATGTGTGAGAGACAGGCATGGGAAGCACATCAGTTAGAGCAATTCAGCTCAATGTTGTTGTTGTTGTTGTTGTTGTTGTTGTTGTTGTTGTTGTTGTTCAGTCGCTAAGTCATGTCCGATTTTTCGCGACCCCATGGACCACACAGCACGCCAGGCCTCACTATCCTCCATTAGCTACCGGAGTTTGCCCAATTTCATGTTCATTGCTTCGGTGACGCTATCGAACCATCTCATTCTCTGCCGCCCCCTTCTCCTTTTGCCTTTGATCTTTCCCAGCATGAGGGTCTTTTCTAAAGAGTCCTCTCTTCTCATGAGGTGGCCAAACTATTTGAGCTTCAGCTAGCTCAATATTAGCTGACTTTAAAAAGTGGCAAAATGATAAATGGATTAACTGTCTTATCTCTGTTCTAATAAAAACGAATGTGTTCTGAGTTGGGGCAGAGAAAAGAATCCATCCTAGATTTAACATTGGCAGCGAGTACAACTTTTATACAACAGTTGATTTAATATCACTGTTGATAAAAATTATTTACATGTAATCTTAGACATTATTTCCACCTAATTGTTAAACTGATAGAGAAGCAGTTTGTGATCAAAGAATTGATAACGTAATGGCCAGAATCTTGTTTCAGCCACTTACCCTTGCTTAAAATAGGAACTTCTGCATGTAGCAGTAAGAATACCCTACAGATAAGCTTGGAATTTGAAAGCTAATTTCGTGTTTAATCCTATTTGGTTGATGGATGGTGCATGTATAAAGCATAACATTGTGCTGAGGTTCACATCCTTTTTTATTAAAAATGTTCATTGCCTGCTTTCATAAACACAGGGAACTAGCGGATATAATTTTTTAAAAATGCTGTTTCCTTTCTCTTATAGAGCCACCAGATATACATATTATTGGAAATCTACCTTTCAGTGTTTCAACCCCTCTAATAATCAAGTGGCTTGAGAATATATCCAACAGAGATGGACCTTTTAGTTACGGTAGAACACAGATGACGCTCACCTTTCAGAAGGAAGTAGCAGAGGTAACTTAGTCTATTGCTTTATTATAAATTATTAAACTATAAAAGGCAAATAGGTATGGCTTATTCTTTCTCCTGTATTACCAATGTAGCAGTTGTTTTGAGCATTCAGATTTGTCTTTGGGGGAGCATTATTCTGAGAGGGAGACTGAGACTGTGTGTGTTTCGTTCTCAAATGGTGCAGGTAGCAGTGTTTGCAAAATGTCCTGAAACCATATCAGGTTTAGAGGGCTTTAGCATTTAGCCTCCATAATGGTTTGTCCCCCATGTGCTATTTATAGTTTTTTTTTAAAGCTATAAATAGCACATAGGGTTGTGTGATCAGGGCAGGGGAAAGGATTAAATGCTAATACCTCCCTATCCTCTGCCATGGTCTTAGGTCATTTTGCACATGTGTGTTGACGTTGTCATTGCACCTATTCACCCCTTCGTTGTGTAAGGGAAAGAAAAAAAATAGAGCCAAGCACTTGCTTTAATAATAATAATGTGTAGTTTTTCCCTTAAAGTGCTCTTCTGGGGAACCTCATAGGTTGTCCATGCATGTTTCGTACCTTTTTGGTTATATTAGGGAAAGCATCTAGATGTTGTAACTGGAGCGGCATTCCTACATCCACTGTCTGTCCTAGTAGTTTTCCTACTAAAGGTGGTTGGTAGCAGCATGGCTGTTGTGGCAGAGGAGGGCCTCCAGTTCAGAGGGACAACTCTAAGTGAAGCTGTGGTCCCACTTCTCTCAATTGGGGTATCCTTCCTTTGTATTGCATTAGGCAGAACTGCACATTGGATTGCAACGTAGTGCACATGGACTTGCAACCCACAGTTTGGGAAGCATTGCGCAATGGCATAGTGGGCAGAAGGGTAGGAGTTGACTTTGGTTAACTCACTCAAAGGTTTCCTACAAACATGGTTTTGAATGAAGTTGGTTATACACAGTCTCTTTCCCTTCCTGCCCTCTCTTCCCCTAAGAAGAGAAAGTAGGAAGGTCAGCAAATTCAGCAGCACAAGCTTATCAAAATCGCCACTGGAGCCAGAAATGCATGCATATCTGAAATTGCTGAATATGGGATTCCCACAAAAGCCTCTATGGTGTTGGAGAAGACTCTTAAGAGTCCCCTGGACTGCAAGGAGATCCAATCGGGCAATCCTAGAGGAAGTCAAGCCTGATTGCTCCCTGGAAGGACAAATACTGAAAGATTGAAGGCAAAAGGAGAAAGGGACAGCAGAGGATGAGATGGTTAGATAGTGTCACCGAAACAAAGAACATGAAATTGATCGAACTCCGGAAGCTAATAGGACAGGGAAGCCTGGTGTGCTGTGGTCCATGGGGTCGCGAAGAGTCAGTCACGACTAGAGATGTAAAATTTCCGGAAATTTTCAAGCTTGCAAAAAAATCCAGTTTTTTTTCGGAAAAAACAAATTTTGGAAAAATTGAAAAAAAATGCTACATAAGCCCTTTTTTTTCCTTTTCCGGATTGAAAGTCATTCTGTTACTTTAGGAACATAAAATATGACTATGGGCAATTTGACTTGGCATAAAATTATCACAACTAGCATATTAAAAATATAGTGTATCCAAACAATTATTAGAAACAGAATTTACTTGTTTTATAATATTTATTTGTAATTGTAACAAATGGAGCAACAGTCTCCTGAACTGTTTACTAGTTTATGTGGAACAGACAAAAAATCTTCAAAAAATTTTTAAAAATCCAGAAGTAACAATTATTCATATTTCCTCTCCACAGTATTAAATAAAAATAAAAAGAACATTCTCATAAAAAGAATTGAAGAGGAGGGAAGTGTATAGAAGGGAGTGGGACTAAGTTTCAATGAATGGGCATGAAATTTAATCAGAATCATTGTCTGAGCTGTAATTATCAGTATCAGTTTCAGTCTCTGCTTCGGCAATTTTTTTCTTTTTTCAATTTTTCCAATTTTTCAGAAAAAACCCCAAAATTTTTACGGGTTTTTTCTGGGCCTTCACATCTGTAGTCACGACTCAGCGACTGGACAACAACAACAACAAGAGCCTCTTGGAGGGATAGAGTCGTGGCGGTCTGTGTAACACAACCTGTTCCTGTGTATAGATTTCCCTTTGTTTATTGAGAGTGCTAGCGATTGATCCTTATAGCAAGGAATGCTAGTTCCATAATATTTTGGTTTCATAGTAGCTTTCTATGCAGTTTCATCTGCAGTGTAGCCTGTTAAGGTGAAGGCTTCAAGACTGTCTCTTGACTAGAGCGTCAAGAGCTAGGGATCATCGGTGCTAAGCTTTCCAGATCCTGGAGTTATGCAGCAGAGTAGAAAGCTTTTAGCAGCTCTCTGCACATGAGGCACAAAAGTTCCATTTCATTTTGCTAAAATAATTGATAGTGTGAACTGCTCTTCCAAGTTTTGTAACATAGCCAGCAGATTAGGCTTTTGGATCTAAAACTAACTGAATATAAAGAACGGTATGTTGGCAATTAGAAAGAATTGCAATGAGTTGATGACATAAATGCAGTCTGTGCTTTATATAGCTATAGCCAGCTGTATATGCCATCAAGTTTTTTCATACATGACATGCAGATTATAGTGTTCCTGCATGTAACGTAGCTTAAATGAGATGTAAAATAGCATGTACAGTAAGTTTCTTGTACTTAGCTGATAAGGTCTTGAGTTAGAGGAAATGCAGTGATATGATCATAGTAATAAAATGAGTTGGTTCTGCCACTTGCTTCTGATCTTATTTCTTTTTTATTATTATATTTTTATTCCACCCATCCTCCTAAGAGCTTAGGCTATGTAATGATGTATGTAGTTCTTTTCTGCCCCAACTGACCTGAATGGTAATTTGAACCCAGATCTCCCGCCTCATACTTAGATTATGTAACAAAAGGGATTGATTCAGAGTTAATCAAATGCTCTGCCAAGCTGGGACAGGGCAAGGTGTATTTTAGAAGCATGTAGAGGACAACAGAGTTAGGCCTGTACTAATTTTGTCTGTATATAACATTCTGAACTAGATGGGCCTTCAGCCTGATCCAGCTGAGCTGTTCCTGTCCTATAGTGGGTTTTGTGTAGACAGACTCTGGATTAGCTCTTGTTTACACATTTCAGAATCCAAGATGAGGTTATAGAATAGAATAGAATTTTTATTGGCCATACATTGAATTTCACCATACATAGAATTTTACTTTGGTCCAAAAGCTCTCACATATATCTTAAACTAATAAATAATACCATCCCATTAACAAACCCCCACTAACTCTAAACTTATCAAATAAAACCAAAACATCAACATAATCGGCTATTCAGTAGCCCAATAGCACGGGGGGGAAAAAAACTGTTCTTATGCCTGATTGTTTTAATATACCGTGTCCTATAACGACGTCCGGAAGGAAGAAGTTAAAACAGATTGCAGGCAGGGTGAGAGCGATCTGCCACAATCCTCTCTGCTCTTTTCCTCATCCAAGCAGTATATAAATTGTCCATAGAGGGCAAGCTGACTCCTATTATTCTTTCTGCAGTTTTGACTGTCCTTTGGAGTCTGTTCTTATCCTGTTTACTCACTGAACCAAACCAGACCATTATAGAATTAGAAAGAACAGATTCAATGATTCCTCTATAAAACTGAATCAACAGCTCTTGTGACAGGTTGAATTTCTTAAGTTGGCGCAAAAATACATCCTCTGTTGTGCTTTCTTAATAATGGAACTGATGTTAACTGACCATTTCAAGTTATGGGAGATTATAGTACCCAGAAATTTGAAGGACTTCACTACTGATACCATACTACCACATATGGTCAGCGGAGATAAAGTAGAGGAGCGCCTTCTAAAATCTATTACCATCTCCACTGTTTTTAGTGTATTCAGTTCCAGAGTGTTGCGTCCACACCACAGAGCAAGCTGTTCAACCTCCCATCTGTATGCAGATTCATCGCCATCATGAATAAGACCGATGATTGTTGTATCATCTGCAAACTTCAGAATTTTAACAGAGCATGCAATAAGTTATGAGCATGCAATAAGTGTTCTTTGTGTCCAAAGCCGCACAATACTGGTACAGTCTAATCGGTGGATTAGAGCATAAGATTAAGGCAAAAAGTGGGAAAGAATAGGAATAATTATTTATAAATAACTTGACATAGTTTGTACCTCATGCACTTAATTTCTTTGGTGGTGGTGTTCCCATCGCACATAATGTGCAGAGATGTGTCTTTCATCTGTATGGAGTAGACAATGATTTACTTACAGGAAGTTTAGCCATCCAGCACAAATCGAAATAGGTTGTCTGTTTCATGAGATGCTGATTTGTTGGCACTGAGCATCTCCCTGTACTCAAGTATCCCAATATTGTTGTTAATCACTAGTTCACTGAGGAACTGTGTGCTCAAAGTGGTGTACTACAGGGTTGCAAAGAAGTCTTTACCTTTAGTCTTCATATCCTTTATTCTTTGCTTTTTACTGTCATAGAGAATTTGAGGTAGAACCTCTAGAATGTTTCTAAATGTGGTGTCGACTCGTGTTTCTATGTTTACTGGAATCATAAACATCAAACTGAAAAGCAGTTTGACAGACGATTTTAGATGCAGCACTTCATCAGGCCTGGATCCACACCACATTTAGAAACATGTGAGTTCCACATTATTATCTTGTACAGGTATGCCCTGATATCGTCTGAGGTTCCGTTCCGGACTCCCTGTGAAAACCTGAAATCATGGATACGGGGGATATCTTTTTAAAGATAGAATACCAGTGGTTTAGCTACAACAAGATTAAAAAAAGAAATTTAATGTTCCCCTATCTTTTTAATAGGCATCCCAGTATCCATGGTATCCGTGGATACCGAATTGGAACATACTGGGGCATGCCTGTACTTCAGTGCAAGAAGGCTTTATTTGAACCATTCTTGCTTGAATCTACCCCTTGTCCTAAATAAGTAGTATTAACAGAGGCATATCACTTGACAAGGCTATGTATTATCAGTCACTCAAATCATTGTGCCTGTTTCTGTGTAAGAGGACTGAAGTTTCAATAAAACCTTTCATGATATTATACAGATTATGATTTATGTTTGTCTCCCACAGATATTAGTGGCTATTCTCAAAAACATTTGATCATTTTCTGTTCAAGAGTTTGCTTTAAAAATGACTCCTCATTAAGTTAGGTTAGTTTTGCATGTTTCTAAAATTTCTTCATTAGCCTGGAAACAGTCATTCAAAAACCGTTCGTTTTTATTTAACAGAGACTAGTAGCCGCTACAGGAACCAGGCAGCGTAGCAGACTTTCCATTATGTCTCAGCACCTGTGCACTGTTCACAAGTGTTTCACAATTCCAGGCAAAGCTTTTGTCCCCAAACCACAGGTGAGTCAATCTTTTATTTTAGCACCAAGGTTCATGGGTTGTTACTTTAGCGGGTTATTCATAGAGCCAGCAACATGAAAAAATAATTTGAATTGGACCAGCTGATTTGGATAGAATTATTTAATACTCCTTAGGGAACTTGGAATGAATGAGAATTAAAATTGCACATAACTGTCCAGATTTCACCCAGACAATGTTAACAGTATATCCCAGATGCAAAAATGAAGAAATTTCACTCACCTTCTATCTTCCTTCCATCCCTCCTTCTCTATAGCAAGGGAAGGAATTGCCGCACAACTCTCTAGCCATTCCAGGGAATGGCACCCCCTTGCCCAATGCCTAGATCAGCTATTTTCAACCATTGTGCTGTGGGATATTGGTCTGTCACAAATGCTCTGCTGGTGGTGCTGCAGGATTTTGGGGGAGGATCATTTATTAGTAGGGCCATTGGGAGAGATGTGAGCCCCACCCTTGCAGGCAGCATGGTGTCAATTATAAAAAACGATGGTGTGCCTTAACAATATTCGTGCTTTGTCAGTGTGTCATGTGATGAAAAGGGTTGAAAATAACTGGCCCAGATGTTAAACTTGTCCAAAAAGCAGGAATGCTGCAAAGAGAACAATTCTTCTCCATGACAAGGAGAATAGTGAAGGAAGTTTCATTTGTTAGTTTGATCCTGCTGTCAATGTCCTGGAATGTGAGATGCCCAAAGTCTGCTTTCTGGTTTTGAGAACAGAAATCCTGTCTAAATAAGATCAATCCACAGTCCCATTACCACAGTATTGTTGCTGATACTTCTAGAACTGGATTCTTGTGTCATTTTTATGAATGAAATGTATTACATGTGTGACATCAGTTTCCCTTTCTTATGAGCCACTCCTTCAATTGGCTAAATTAAACCATTGTAAATGGTGCAAGTGTTTTAATGGCTCTGCAGTTTTTAATGCAACCTACTGTGTGGGGGCAAAATTCTCAAAACAAAATTAATTGTGGGATTCCTGGAACGGTAAGCATTAGTGGTGTTCAGAGGCAATAGCTGTAAATCTTTTGCTTCAGGGTAACTGGCACATTGAAATGTCAGTAAATAACGGTCAAATGCCCAGAGAAAGCATGTAAGCTGAAAAGCTGCTTTTGCCAATGGATTAGTAGCCATTGCAGTCAATGAGAGAGCTAGGTAAAGATGTGATAAATACCACTCTAAGAATGCAGGCTCAAAGATGATGCTTGGCAGAAACAGAGGACTGGCACAAATATAAACTGGCCAACTCACCCTGATGTTGTTGATACACAGTTGCTACTTGAAAAGCGATAATCTCGCTGAAGCCAAGCAAATGTTGTTGAGGCTGATTTGGAAGTTTTTAAAAAAGTTAACTAGAAATGTTCTCAGTAGCAATGTCAGATAGAGATGACCAGTGGTGTCATCTAAATGATTTAAGAACAGGTACTCACTTTTGATTGGCACGTGTTGGGACACGCCCACCGGAAGTGACGTCATAAGCCGGAAGTGATGTCGTGGCAGGAAGTGACATGAAAAAAGCCCTTTTTGAGGCCTCAGACAATTTTAAACTGACCCAACAGTTGCAACAGTATTCCACAGCACCCCCAGAACATGTTAAGGAGGCCTGGCATCATGTTAAAGTGACCCAACAGTTCCAAAACCCCAGAGCAGCCCATTTTTCAGTGGCAAGGCAAGGCAAGGCTTCACTCGCTGCCTGCCTGCCTGCCTGCCTGGCTCTGAGAACGTGCAGGCAACTCAAACGTGCAGGAAATTCAAACGTTGCAGAGGGCGGAGTCAACGAGTGGGTGGGTGAATGGGCGGAGCCAGCCGTAATCCTAGGAACCGGTACTCGCGTACCCTCTGCATGACATCACTGGAGATGACCCTTGCCACTGTGAGGTATTTTCCTCAGTTACCACTTCTTACTTTCGCATTTCAACACAGGGTTTGAATGTAGCATATATGCTGCATTTTTATATGCTCTCTGGCCAAGGATGTTGATGCCTAAAAGAAGTCCAGTGTAGTAAAGAGTGTTTAGGTTTGATTTTGGAAACCCAGGTTCAAATTGCTGTTGATCTTTAAAATCTAACTGTGATGTCACCAGGGCACAGTTCACTGTGGTCCGGTCCGAATGGCACAGGTACAGTTGCAGCTGGTGCATCAGGTGAAGCTGGGCAAAGGTCCCCTTTGTGATATCTGTTGCTTGCCAATCCAAGAGCAGCTGCTCATCCAAGAGTACATTCAAACTGCGGACCTGATCCTGCAGAAGAAGTGCAACCCCATTCAGAGCTGGTTAATGACCCAGCCCTTGCATTGGAGCTTTTTGAACCAGGAAGACCTTGTCCAGACTTAATTTCAACTTGCTAACCTCAACCAACTCCCAACTGCCTTAGGCAATGCTAATAGACCTCACCTGCCACAATCAAGTTGGAGGAAAGGAGAGAGAAAGCTGTGTGTCATCCACATATTGATGGTAGCCAACTCCAGACTCTTGGATGACCTCTCCAGGGGTTTCACGTAGATATTAAACAGCATGGGGGATGAAATGGAGGTTTGCGACCCCCCACAGGTCACAGACCAGGGTTCCAAACAGGTATTCTCCAGCACCACCATCTGGGACCTGCTGGCCAAGAAGGAGCAAAGCACTTCTGCCAGTTCTCAAATTACCAATTGTCCCAGAAGGACACTGTGGTTGGTGGTGCTGAATGCTGCTGACAAGGATGCATTCCCCCTATCCAGTCCTTGGTACAGGTCATCAGGTAGGGTGGCCAAGGCTAAGAACAGCCTGTCCCAAAGCCCAGCCTGAAGCTAAATTAATAGTTATACAGATAATCATTTTTATCCACAACCCTTTGGAGTTGGGACACCACATAATGTGGGAACCTTGTGTGTAGTGGTCTGAACTCCTTTCCCTTAAAAAGGAAAGAAATGTAGGATCCATGTCTCCTATATGTTGGAGATGGTCCTCCATTGTGCCCCTTTTGGACAGGAGAAACAAGTACAGGTGGCCCCCTGTATCCACAGATCCGGTATCCTCAATTTAACTTATCCGGGGGGGGGGCTTGTGTCCCCTCCAGCACCCATTACCTTTGTTGTTCTTGTTTAGTCATGTGAAGCAATTGGTTTTTTGCTTGTAAAGGGGGCTATAAGCAGAATGCTTATAGATAAACAAGCAGGCAAGAAGCCTGCATGCTAGAGGAACGACTTGGAGAACAGGAAACAGGCTTCCTGCTAGCCCTAGTGATTGTCATGGTGGAAGAGAGGTTTTCGTGTATTAATGTCTGCTGTATGAATGTGTGAATCTGTCTGCTTGGTTTATGATGGCACTTGATATTTCTATTTGTAGTGTTCTTTGTTCCACTGGAAATCTTTCTGTATGACTGTTGTGGCAGCTGTACATGCCTGTAGGGAAGGAACGCACCACTGTTAATGACTGCTCTCCTTCTCTGCCTCTTTGCATGTGGTATTTCTTTTGCTCTGACATGGCTTTTTTGGCAGTAAATTCTGGGTGTCCTTCCTGCGTGTTTTGTGTGCCTGTCAGAGTGTGACTATCCTATCTTTTAGCCAAGTATGGTAGAAGCTTAACTTGCATTAACCTGCAGTACATGACTGGTGTGGTGTTGGTTTTAATGCAAACTTGCACAGTACTTTTTGAAATGGTTGAATTGCATCTGTAATCTCATTCCAACAACAGCCTGAATATCAAACCCTTTTTATCACCGGCATACTTTAGCAAATTGCAAAGCCAGTACACAGAAGCAGCAGCAATTATCAGGCTGTTACCATACTTTAAAGTTGTTGTGATGTTTGTTTTGATTCTTTTCTCCTCCCCCACTCCCCAATCATAATCTTATTTTTGGAGCTAGCATGTGCACTCAACATGTTTTAATGATCTGTACAAAGATGGTGGTAATACTTTAATAAATTATCACATTAACCCAGAGCAGGCTTTTGCTGCCATTTCCCACACTCCTGTGCCCTTTGAGCAAGCTAAAAAGTCAGCATTCCAAAGATGGAGTGTGCCAACATCCTTGAGAAGCAAAGGCAGATATAACACATCTACTGGGGTTTGCGTCATTTGCGTGGCCTGAGTGTCCCAGAGTTCCTCTGAGCAGAGACAATGCAACACTCCCTCTGGCTGGCCCAAAACTGGCCAGCTACCACCATCACGATAGTCATAGATGGGTTTTAGAACTGTCCTAAGCACATCTTCCTTACCCCAGAATGATCCTATTGTTCTGATAAAGAGAAGGGTGGTCCAGGTTGGTTTGGCCCACCTGAGATTCATTCCCTTCCCTTCCCTCCCCTTTCCTTGTGTGCAGACTTCTCTTTAGTCTGCCATGGAGTTGACACCCCAGTCCACCCCTCCTTAGGTGGCCTCCTTTGCCCATTTAAAGAGGGTACTGCTTCCCCAAAAGTTTGTGTATGCTGTCACTCTCTACAGCATACTGGCTCTTTTGCTCAGCTGAAACACTTTAGGGACATTGCTCATTCTGACACTCTGCTGGGATCTCTTGAACTGAAACCACTGTCATTTTCATCTGTCTTTGAACTGAGGGGAGGGGTTGCGGCTTTGAAGTGTACCCTGGATATCCTTGGCTCGGTGTTCTTGGTCAGCCTGAGAGAGTTGACAAGACATTGCCTGGTACTTCCAACAGTGCTATCATAGTGATGTCCTTGTGTCTTGCTGATTGCTTACTGATGGCCACGGTATGCATCGCTACTTACTTTAGGCTGTTTTGGAATCAGTGTGTAGCTCCATACTGTCCTACAGATACTCTGCTTCAGTGTACCTTGTTTCCTCCTGGCTCTTTCTGTCGGTAAAATGTAGTCTGGATTTTATGGGTTCTGAAATGTGGCGGCACCTGTACTTTGGGTTTCCTCTTGTATGATTATGACATAATCAGACCTAAAGGCTACTTAATGCTTCTCTGGATCTTTCTGTTGCTTTTAACTCCTAATGTTTGGGTTGTTTTCTTTGAGAACTTTGGCTTTATTTAGAGACTTAAATGTACACTATACCTCTACTTGAACACACAGATATTTATGATAAAAAGTACATCACTTCTTTGCTCATCCTAAAAAAAGTTGGCACTGAACACCCCCCCCCTCCACTACAGGTGTCTTACCGTCATTCATTCATCTAGTTTTTACCATTTCTATTCATAATCCTATGAATTCAAATTTTATGACTGCTCGTACAAGTTGTTTTTCTAAAATCAGCTGGACATTTGGTTTACAAAGACTTGTTTATGCCTCCCACCCAAACATGGAAAACTGATAGAATTGACTTCTTTGACCACTACATTGTTGCATGTCTTTTAACGAATACACTTAACGTTTAGTGACATATGCTAATAATATTGGCACTAGACACTTTGTCACTGTCTTGAGAGTTATCCTGAATTATTGTTGTTGGTAAGAACTATCTTCTCTGAACTTTTTGAACAAAAAAATCCAAATTCTGCCTTGCCTTCTGAATGGAAATGAGGAGGTCCCACCCAGTGGTGTCATCTAAATGATTTAACAACAGGTACTCACTTTTGATTGGCACCTGTCGGGACCCGCCCACCGGAAGTGACATCATAAGCCGGAAGTGATGTCGTGGCAGGAAGTGACATGAAAAAAAGCCCTTTTTGAGGCCTCAGACAATTTTAAACTGACCCAACAGTTGCAACAGTATTCCACAGCACCCCCAGAACATGTTAAGGAGACCTGGCATCATGTTAAAGTGACCCAACAGTTCCAAAACCCCAGAGCAGCTCATTTTTCAGTGGCAAGGCAAGGCTCCGCTCGCTGCCTTCCTGGCTCTGAGAACGTGCAGGCAACTCAAACGTGCAGGAAATTCAAACATTGCAGGGGGCGGAGTCGATGAGTGGGCGGGTGAATGGGCGGGGCCAGCTGTAATCCTAGAAACCGGTACTCGCGTACCCCTGCGTACCGCCTACATGACATCACTGGTCCCACCTGTGACTAATCATTCTGTATGTTAGAAGGAAGGTTTTTGAGAAGCCAGAAGACACAGTAACTCCTGCTGGCCAAGTAATTGCAAGCTGCGCTGCCGGCACCTGTAGGAGCTCAATGTGGCAGACAGCCAGCCACTCTGGGGCCTGTTCTAGGTGTACCTGGTGACTAGTTTGGGTCAAGGTAGGTTTTAAAGGAGCCAAATAATGTATAAGTTAAAGCAATGCTGAAGCAGTTAATTGTTCTTAGTAAGACAAATATTTCAGCTGTCTCTTTGACAGGCTAAGGCATACAGAAGCTGAGAAGTCGATTACAATATTGAAATTAGAGCAAAATTAGAGGGTTAAAAAGTTTCCTTCGTTATAAAGACATTCTTATTGATGTGTCCCTTTCTACTTGCAGCACTTAGACACTGATAGAAGATATTTCTTTTGAAACAAAAATGGAACCTGCAGCAGGTGGTGATGGGGGCAGTTTTGGCAAGATCTGAATGGCTGTGTCAGCTCTTCAGCTTGTGATGTGCAAATGTGTGACTCATTAAAAAAAAATCTAGTTACCATGGTAGTTGGGAGCTGACAGTGAAAGACAGATGTAGCTATGATTTTAAAAACAATACATAGAGCTCCGCATAGGGACAGAGTAGTTTTGCTAGTACCATAAATAAAATGAGATTCTTGGTAGAATTAAATTTGGCACACGACAAATATGAACTAACGTTTGCATGGTAAAAAACTAAACTGTTGTGCTCTGCATTTTTGTCCTTTTCTGGTGCATTTGTCACAAAGCAATAAATTAACAGTGGTACTTATTTAAACTTTTTTAACCACCTGCTTTTTTGGGGGTTGCTAAAAAAAACTATTTAATATAACTACCCCTTACATCAAGAACAGAAAACTTCTTTTGATATTTACAAAAGCAACACCAGAAACAAAATAGTACACAAAAACACAGTTGGTTGTACAGGATCCCTGACTGACACACACACAACTCGGTATTTACACATAGTCCTTCAGGTTGTAGCCTGTGCTGTTGTCTTGCTGGGCAGCTGGGAATGGTGGCTGCTGCTTGCTGGGGTAAATCCATGCTCCCTGCTGCTTTTGAAAGCAGGAAGTGCTGAAGATGGCACCGGCAGTGAGCAGAAGTCCTGCTGAAATGAATCCAATGTAAACGGCTCCTCCCGGTTCGTGCTTGCTGCTTTCTGGGACTGTTGGGTCCAGAAAATTTGAAATGATCTCTCGTGTGTACCAGGCTGTTGGTATCAACCCAAATATTCCTGCCAGGATGAAGAAGACTCCTCCTGCGAATGAGGTTTGGCTTTTTGTGTCTCTGTCCCCTCCCAAGCGGGTGCACTTCATCCCAACTGTGGCAATGCAGATCCCAAAGGCTGAGAGGATGCATGACAAAACCATGGTGGTCCGTGCTGCCTGAATGTAAACCGGGAGGGAGAGGATGGAGTATTTCAAGGTGCAGCTAAACATCCCAGTGCTGTACCATGTGCAGTCCATCCAGAGCCCTTGCATCTGAGTTATGGCTGTGATGATGTTGGAGCCCACATCTGCATTCACCTTCCAGTTGGGCAACAAGGTGGCTGTGATTGCCCCGAAAACGCCAAACAAAGCTAAAACGAAAGCAAAGAACTGGAGAGCTGCTGATGCCATGATGAGATTTGCTGTCACCTTTTGTCTGCCTGTGTCTCTCCTGTTGTTGTAACTGTGTGTAACGGTCTGCTAGCTCCCCAGCCAAGGCTGTAGCTGCCTGTATGTGACAGAAAGGGGAGGGGGGAAAATAGCCGGGGCAAAGGGAAGAGAAATGAGCAAACAAGAGAGCTTGCATTTAAAATCAAAGCTATCTGAATGAATGACTGAACGTGACCCTGCAGCAGATGAGAAGGCTACAAAAGCACTGAGCAGCTGTATGCAGGGCACTTGAACAAAAATGATTACAAACGAACACTGTGTGTGAGCAACTGAGCACAAGGAGCTACTCTTCGATAACGGGTAATGGGGGGGAACTGGGTTAAACGCAGAGTTGAGGCATAAGATTATGTAAATACCCAAAGCTTAGAAATACAAAATTGAACAATTCTGTCCTCAGCAGCCAGCTGAGCACCCAGAAGCAGTGAAAGGAACAGAGGTATCTAAAAGCAATCCATAAAACTTCCATCTGCAGTTAATTTAAAAAGCAGTGTAAACGAATACAATCTTGTCTCAGTTCCTCCAAGGAGTATTAATTGTATGGCTGATATTTGAATGAACCAAATATTAGTATTTTTCGTGTTTGTATGATAGTGGTTGTCTAGTGCTCTCTTCTTTACAGATAAATCTATCTGTTATTTTCCTACTATGTTTAGAGGCGTTAAGGTGAGACTTCTAGGCTGGCTATTCAAGTACCAGGAATTGTATTTATCCTTGATTCATAGTAAACATCTCAGGGGTAATAAAATTGCTTTGGGTAAATGTGGGATACCTTTAAACATCTAGTCAGTTTTGTTTGGTTCAGTATCTGTATTATAATAGCAGGTGGCTAAGGACTGTTGTGGGACATGGTGGCGCAGCGGGTTAAACCGCTGCTGCTGGGCTTTCCGACCAGAAGGTTGGGAGTTCAAGACTGCACGACAGAGTGAGCTCCCGTTGCTTGTCCCAGCTTCTGCCAACCTAGCAGTTTGGAAGCACCTAAATGCAAGTAGATAAATAGGGACCACTTCGGTGGGAAGGGAACGGCGTTCTGTGCACTACGGCATATAGTCATGCCGGCCACATGACCACGGAAGCTTGTCCTCGGACAAAACGCCGGTTCTACAGGCTTTGAAACAGAGATGAGCACCGCCCCCTACAGTCGGTCATGACTAGACCATTCGGTCGTGAGGAAACCTTTACCTTTTAAGGACCAATCAGATTGCAGGCAAAACAGCTATCCACAAACAAGTTTCTGCCTAGGCATGCAGATATGCATATGTTTGTAAACAAAATATACAGCCTGATGTGATTTGAGCATCATTAGTGGCCTGCAGTAACCACGGAATGTTGAAGTGGCTGTTGGAAATCTCAGCAAAACCTGAGTGGAGATAAGAGAATTGGCTGGTGGTTCAACCCTTTCCCAGCTGGGAGATGGATATTAGAACTCATTAGGGAGAAGCAACATTCTATTTCAGGTCTTTTTGCTTGTTTTGTTGAACCAAGACTTTTTTTTAAGTTAAGCATTTTTTCAAGACATCAAAGTAGCTCAATAAAATGTTACAATTGTCATACTCAACTCAGATGGTGGATTACGAGGGGAGGGGATGTGGAGTCTTTAGTGATAGGAAAGTCATTAGTTTTATAATGCTAATCTTAAAACACTGTGCTGTCATTTTCTCTGCTCACTCATATTGAACAGAAGTCCATCTAAATCTGGCTGCTCTTCTGGGTCATAATCCATAATTCAAACACTCGCTGGCACTCCTAATGTTTCAACAGGACCCATTACTTCTGTGCAGTGACTTCTGTTCTTTTGGTCTTAATGTTGCAGTGCTGAAACTTCTGCACCAGCTTCCACTCCGTTGACTTTGGTGAATCTTAACCAGAGCACTGATTAGAGAAGTATTTGGGTAAAAAAAAAACAAAAGTGAGGTTTTGCTTAGGGGCCTGTCTTGTGCCTAGGCAGGCCTATATTTCATGCTCTTCCAGCCCCAGATCTTCTGCTTCAGCTTGGACTAAACTTGGACACGGTACATTGTGAAATGTTTGGGTTGGGGCAGCCACTCCTTCAATTGTAGAGCAGCACATGCTTTGTATGCAAAAAGCGACTTCTCCTCAGAGAGTATTGGATTAGGCAGACTAGTGATCTGATGCAATTCAGGAGAACAGATGTTCACACTTGGAAACTAAATTACATATATAAGCTATTTCCACAACTTCCCTTGCCAAGACCTCCCACTCAGCAGTAAGTATTAAAACTTAACATGACTCTTAAAACTGCTGTTTATGGCACTGCAAAGGATTATGTAAACACGACATCTAGTGAGTGTCTTTACAACTTAGGAAGCTTCTATCTGTTACGATATAAAGCTGTCATTGTTTTGCTGTGATTTTAATTACAAAGTTGCTGAAACACATAAACAGAAACAATGATGAGTATGAATAACAGTGTGACACAATGGACAGAGCCACCCAGGGATGGCTCCATTTCCCTTCTCCGCAGCCCATGCGATACATACATAGGAAGAAACATTGGCATCAGCCTGCTCTGGGTGGCTGCGACTGCCTCTGGCAAAGGGCTCCAAAGCCTCTTCACAGACTGAACACCCCAGGGAACCACCAAACCCTGCAATTAACGTCACCCAGAATAACGCTTGCACAAAAAGGAGTGGATTCAAGAACGATGGCTTGTTAATCCACTGAATGAGAGGTGGAATGAGTGGGATGAGCTCTTACCAAGACTGCTGTAGTTATGGCTTCCAAACCTTTGCCTCTCTACTGACTGGGGTCAGGGTCTGTGCTTTGGAGGTACTGAGAAGTGTGAAGCCTGCTCTTGGCATTGCTTCTCAAACACAGTCCAACTGTCGGGATGAGCTCCTTCTCTGCATTGGCTCAAGACAGACAAACTCATCCCTCCAGACATCCTGGCTTCAAAGGCACCTGGAAGCTCATCACAACGAGAGAAAGCTGTAATTGTACAAGTACTTGTTAACTCAATGGAACTTAATTAATAGGATCAGACCATAAATATGACTTCAAAAAAATGAGATGGGTAACTTGTTCAGTCAGCATTGTGGTTAACATCGGAAACGTATCTCACGATGGCAAAACACAGCTAATGTGAATACATTCCTTTAACTAAAAGAATCCACGTAAACCAATCAGTGAGCTGATTAGAAGAGAACCTGACCTATAGGTTATTGTTAATACGTATAATTATTAATATACAGCTTCTCAAAAAAACGTTCACGAAACGGTTTACAAACAAAATCAAATTTTTGAATGGATGGTTTCTGTAGCAGATATAGAAGATTTTGTCATAATTAAGTGACAAAAATCACAGAAGACACTGTGGAAAACGTAGCTTCATGGTCCACCAACTTAGCTTGCTAGATACTATATTGCTCAAAGCCCTTAACTTGTGGGAAAGGGAGAAGAGGGAATCTGCATCTATCTGTAAGAGGTATGAAGCGATGAAGCGTTAAACACAGTCCTTTACTGCCCTCCCCCCAAAAAGGTAGAAAAGCACCAAAAGCACTTGTCAGTTTGACTGCTGATACATAAATCTGCCTCTCCAGGCCATGTGAGTTTCTCATTCCCTGTTTAGGACAGAACTTGTCCTGTGTTCTTTGCCAACAGGCAAATTAGCAAGAGGGTAAAGAATGAGCTCCTTTTCCCTACATCAATGAATTTATATCATGGCGAATATTTAGAAAGGCAGCTTCAGACTACAAAGCTGAAGGCACGGCAGTTTGCATGTAGGGGTATCTGAGCAAGGTAATCTTCAAAGCATATTAAATATACTTTATTTTTAAATTTAACTGTTTCAAAGAACAAAATGTTCCCTACAATATGGTAGCCAAAGGATTTAGAAATAAAGTTACCTACTAATGTGCCTTCTAAAGATAAAAAGCAGTACTAGTTTTAAATATATTCTAAAAATTCACATAGATTAAGTGCCTAGTTATCTATTAAGCATATTCTGCTTTGATCCCAGGAACCAGATATTCAGTGGTATCATATACACGCTAAAAGCAACGAATGAATCTTTAGCTAAACACAAACATATTTCGTGCATGCAATACATTATTCAAAGTGGTGATCAAAAGTGCATTTTAAAAACCACTCTGTTCCTCACAAGATCTAGCTCAGCAGGTCAACAAAAATTTAGGCTGTCTCAGCAGATGACTGTTTACTTCTTTTTTTCCTACGCTGACAGCAGTTTTGGATTGCTAATTTTAATGTACCCATGAGAAACATACAAGCAGCAGCAGCCATTAATTACTGGCTCAAGACCTTTATGCTTGGACTTGCTTTTCAAATGGCATATTCTGTTCACTAACTCAATGGTTCATCCATCACCTGGGTCTGCATGCTTAAGTCCCTTTCTAGTCAAATACATAGTAACAGCAACATCGGTTGGGATTAGTTTTTAAAAGGTATATTATTACACAACTTCTCTTGCATGTCTTCTTCTCTCCTCATAGAAGATTTCTGTCTTTTTCTATTAAAGAAAAAGGTCTGTCTGGTACTACAAGCGTAGCCCTGTTGCCCATTCTCCATCTCAGTACCATCAACCAGAGAATAAAGGACTACTCTGTTTAATGAATCTGAACTGGCAGAAATACTTTGTTTAGGGAGCAAAAGCAGAGAGATTATGGCAAAAACACGTGTAAGTCCATAATACATAATGATTTCCAGACCTCATGATGAATGTTTGGCAGTAGTTTGAAAATCTTGAGAATCTGGAAAATGTAAAGCATCATGTACAAAAAAAAAGTTCTATTTCTTAAAAAGCAAACATTCCTTGTCTTTCTAAAAGCTGCTCTAAGATTGTAAACAGAAAAGTTTAGTATGAGCTTCTTTACAATTTTAAGCAAATTTAAGGCAATTTATATTGCAAAAAGAGCCACTCCAAACATTCACACTAAGATAATAAGATTTGGGATAGACACTTAAAGCAACAAATGTATTTGAGGTTTACATACCTGATAGCAATAGCTTGTAGGTGTCTTTAGTTCTTTCTGAAGATAGCTACTTGACTCTGAGGGTCATATAATAAGCACTGTCCCCCAGCAGTACTTTTATTTCTGGTGAGGCTTATGTGATAAAGACATAGTAGCACTGCTGAAGTTCCGACAAGTCAGTGAGGAAAAGCATGTGCAATAGAAATGGGAACCTGCTGATCAGGCAGCAAGATAAATATGAGTTCTCTCTGTTGTTTTCTGACCCTTTGCAGTGGGTGGGGAGGAGGGAGAATTGGTTTGTAGCACATGACCATTGACAACTCTCACTTGCTTCATTAGCCTTGAGGTAATACATTTTCTTTTGAACAGTATTTTGTTGTGTTCTGGTTGCACCCTTGTGCCATAAATGTAATGTCATCTGTGTTTCATAGTCCCTAATAGAACAGTGATAAACATACTTTGTCTTGCTTTGGTAGTCATCTAACAGTTGCAGTCCGGCATATTTTCATAAACCATTTAAGATAAGACTGGCATTCCTCTAACCAAAATAATCCTTCTAAACTGATGAGGAAGCTGGAATTTGAAGAGAACATAACTTACCACAAGATTCAAAGGCAGAGGGAGCTACCAGAGCTGGGGGGGGGGATATTCTTGTGCCTGGCCCTATCATCAGATTTTTACATACTTCATTGGCATACCCTTTTGAAGTTCACTTGCGATATCTCCAAGATGTCGTCAGCAACTGGCCTCTAATCTGGGAAGTGGAAGAGCTGACGCTGTTGTGAAGGATACCCTTTTACATCCCTATGTAAATTACTTATAATAATTGATCATTAATCAGTGTTAATATTAGTATTTTGTAACTTAGTTTTCCCTTTCTCATTCTTGCAACCCTAGATTGCATCCTTAGAAATACAATGCTTATTATTATTATTATTATTATTATTATTATTATTATTATTATTATTAAAATTCTCCTGCCCTGCTTGCCTATCCAGGCAACTTCTGGTGGCTCACAGTAGTATAAAATAATCCCCGCACAATCCACAGGGCGTAGGAATGTTGCAGACATGCTAGGGGATGTGTTTATGCCGACTTGCGAGCTATCCGTGCCAGCCAGCACAATGTGCACAGGCCTGCTGGCACTAGCTCAGATCCCTGCACAGGGTGGCGCAGGGGAGTGCAGCACTGGACAGCATGGAGGGCGGTGGGATCAGAAGTGGCAGCAGCACTCCCTGTATCCTAGCCCAGTGATGGCGAACCTTTTGGGCTTGGTGTGTCAAAATTTAGGAAAAGGCTTAACTTGACTTTGCTGGTGTGTCAACCCCCCACCCAAGCAAAAGAGAAACCATTCCTTATATTCATTTATTGAAATAAAAAAAAATACAGTCCAATCATGTGTGCTGCTATGTATTATATAAAGAAACATCAAATAATTACAAAAATGTAAAATGAGTAAAACAAACTAAGTTTTTGTCATGCATTGGTGAATGCTGGTGTGTCACCCCAAACGTTGTGGTGTGTCAGCTTTGACATGCGTGTCATCGGTTCACCATCACTGTCCTAGCCTCCATAGCTGGCGCCAATCTGAATATAATAGCCCCTGTAGTCTGAAGGGCAGACTTCACCATCCAGGAAAGACTTGGATGTTCCAGCAGGAAAGACAGGAAAGTTCCAGCAATTTGCCTACTGCAGTGGTCCCAAACTTTTTCAACTGGCAGCTCCCTTGATCTACTGGGCCACTGGCAATGGCTCCTCGTTAGGGCTACAATCCTATATGTTGTATGGAACGGTGGGTTTTTCGCCCGAACCCCCTGGCTGGTTTGCGCGACTCTCCAGGGAGCCACGGTTTGGAAACCATTGGCCTGTTGCCACTACTGGGTTTTGTTGCCTACCGATTTAGTGAAGTTGTAATTATGTTTCCATTTGGAATGTAGTACTTACATTTATAGATAGCTTGTATAATGAGGTTGAGTTTTATAATGAATAATCCTTGCGTATAACAAGAGAAAACTAGAATATTAAGAACATAAAAGCTTTGCTTGATCAGGCGCAAGGCCCACCTAGTCCAGCTTCGTGTATCTCACAGGAGCCCACCAGATGCCACAGGGAGCACGCGGGACAACCAGACTCTTGTATCCTGCTGCCACTCCCCTGCATCTGGCATTCTGAGGTAGCTTAAGACACTAGACTGTGGTTTAACTTTATTAAACACAGGTGACCAATTTTTAAGTCATGAAACCCTCCCTTCCTTGCCAGTCTGGGGTAGGCAAAAAAACTGCTATCCATGGCCAGTTCAGATGACAGGAAAAAAAAATGCCTACCCGGCCCTCATGGTGAGCGACCAGCAAATCTCAGACTGGACATACCCATCATAGCTTGTAACCTGTGATGGACCTTTCCTCCATAAATCTGTCCAATCCCTTTTTAAAGGCATCTAGGCCAGACACCACCACCATATCTTGTGGCAAGGAGTTCCACAGAGTAATTACATGCTGGGTAAAGAAATATTTTCTTTTGTTTGTTCTGACTCTCCTAACACTCAACCTTAGTGGCTGTTCCCTGGTTCTGGTACTCTGTGAGAGAGAAAAGAGATTAACCTGCATTTCTAAGCATGCTTTCTGGCAAGGTAAATTTCTTTAAAATCAGTTGAACTTGTTACTGTGTCAGTGTGTCTTGAATCTTGACCACATCTTAAGCTCTCTTCCATCCCCCCTGCCATGCTACTTAGTCTAAGACTAGTGGACGAACTAAACAAATACGCCAAATTAGGTGCTAAAGTGAGTCAATTCTTAAAGCGAAGGAGGTGGTTTTGTACATGTATGTGCTTATCTATATATTATATATAAAGGAACGTGTGTGTTCCACATAGTTTCCGCAATGCCTGGAGTGACGCACACCAAACTTGGCACGCAGATGCCTTGCGGCCTGGTGACAAACGCTGCAGGGGTATGACCCCCCAACACCCACAGGGGTGTGGGGGTGTGGGGGCGCTGCGTGAAAACGATCAAAAACGGCAGATATCGACATTGAATCCGTAGTTTCCGGGGTCACCAAGACGAGTGGCGATGCTCCCGATGCCGTTGGGAGTCCGGGTTCGGCCCCCGTCGGCGTGGGGGGCACGAAGGGGTGCGAAACAAAACGTTCGCAATGACCCACTGGAACGCCTGGAGCGATTCACACTAAACTCGGTGCACACATGCCTTTTGGCCTGGCAACAAATACTGTGGGGGTACGACCCCCCTGGTGCCCCCAGGGTTGGGGTGCGAAGGGGGTGCCATGTAAAAAGGATCAAAAATGGCCAATATCGGCGTCAAGTCCATAGTTTCTGGGGTCATCGAGATGAGTGGCGACGCTCCCGACGCCGTTGGAGTCCGGGTTCGGCCCCCGTTGGCATGGGGGGGGGCGAGAAAGGGTGCAAAACTCCTAAATTCTAGAAGATCATTTTCTTACCTGGGCAACGCCGAGTAACAAAAAGCTAGTATAGTTATATCACTGTACATGGTGTGTTACATAATAACATAAGTAAAAGAGGCTGGTTCCTTCCCTGAAAGGTCTACAGTCTGCATTGTGCCTGGGCTTTTATGAGGATATCATCGATGGAGTCAAGCTGCAGGCTTCTGCATATAATGGTTGGATGGAAATTAATGGAAGGTGGACTGATGGTCCCCTGTTGCTGTTCTGGAAGGGTATGTCCGCATTTAGTGGGCAACAAGGAAAACGGGTGGAGTTTAAGGAAGCAAGACCCTTTGGAGCAACTAAGGGTACAACCCTAACCAAGTTTCCAGCACTGGGGTAAGGGCAATGCAGCTCTGAGGTAAGGGAACAAACATTCCCTTACCGGGAGGAGGCCTCCGTGACGCCCCCCCCCAACAGCAGGATGCAGCACATGCCCCATTGGCACATCTATATCAGTGCTGGCAAGTTAGAGTTGCGCCCCAGGATGGTAATGCTTCAGGAACAAAACTCGTTAAGAGGAGTGTAATTGCAAAGTACATCTTCTTTACCCTCTGAGACCTTTTCTGAATCTCTTTATCTGGAAGTCTAATTTTTCTTACTATGTTGGACAAAATCCAGACTTAATTACATGTTTCTGATGCACGTTTTTTGCAGTTGAAGCAGAAATCCACTTTTTTTTAGTGTTCAGCTATGCTTGCGGAATAAAAGTGACAGAGTGCAATTTATGCTGGAGTTCGTTTTCTAATTAAATGATCTTACACTTTGTTTGCCATAATTATTTCTGTTCCATTAAAAATATTCGCAAACTGGAGAAGCTATACAATCATCAACAAAGTTACTTTTTTGTGTGTACTAGATATTGTAGTATAGCCTGTTAATATGCTCAGCTGAGAAATATGATACATCTCCAATTTCAAAGCATCTAATTACAAGTGAACAGCATTTCCCGTACTGTTCCCATAGTAACAAAGCAGCTTTCCTCGTGTTCCAGCAACCCAAGTGTATAATGGAGTCAGGAGCGACTAGTGCTTTGTATTGCCACAGAATAAAACATCTAAGTGCACAGTATCTTTTAGTTTTCAAATAAATTCTAGCCCCCATCTAATTTATCCAAAAATGTCTTTATGAAACTTGGTCTTGAATAGTAGGAAATCTTACATAATGTGACCTACACTTTCATTTTTAAAGCCTGTTTTTCAAGACTCACTCTAAAGTGCATCTTCACAGAGCACTTTGGGGAAAAGTACTCGGAGCACAAGAGAAATTTTAAAATTTTGCCTTAACTACCTTGAAAGGTGATTAGTTTGTATTACTGAACAAAGCCTCTCCATTAATTGATCTTGTGAATGAAACCATTCTAGAACAGATGAAACATACTTTGTTTAAAATTATTTGTATCCTGCCTTCAGAACCAATTGCTCAAAAGGCATCTATCGATGTGACTCTTCCCTTTTCTTAGAAGTACTTTCACCATGCAGATTTTTTTTTGCGGTTAAAACAACTTTTAATGCTGTGCGCAAACAAAGAGCCCCCCTAGCTGCACTTCCCTCCTCCAGGAGTCCCTAGCAGGCACCACAGAGTCCGTCCCCCCCACACACACACCCAACACGGTTCTGGGAAGACGAGGACATGCATGGTGGGGCCAGTCTGTACACATACTCAAGCGAGGCTCCACAGCTCTTCTTGAGGGGGGACGCGATACCCAGCCACTGACCCAAGTCACAGGCACCCCTCCATCCCTGTTGGGGGGGCTCTTTGGATCCTGCACCCACCTGCAGCTGGGGAGTAGTCTGTTGGCCAACAGACCCAGAAAATAGAGTAAAGGACAAACAACTCCTCCCATGCTCAGCACCTCACCCCCTGGCGGGGGAGATGAGAACGGCACCCAGTCTGGGCCCTGTCCTGAGGAATCAGCCGTGCTGTGGCAATGGCACTGCAGCCCCCCTGCTTGCCTCACGGGGCGGAGGCTCCTAGCCCACTGCAGGACTTCCTCTGCTGGTAGGCGGAAGGGGGGCAGCTGCAGCTGAACTGATGGGCGGCAGCAGCCACCATGGGAAACGTTCTGGGGAGGGCAGCTGCTGCCCACGCACCCTGGCTCAGCATGAATTCTCACACACCCACGCACACACCAACGCTGAAGAACGGGTCCCATCCTGGCAGGCTGGGGGGGGCAGGTCGTCCCCTCACCTCACAGAAAGGACAAACCTGTAAAAGAAGCCTCTTCCCTGCCCAGATGCAGACACCACCCCAGGCTCCAATAAAATGCGCAAGGAGCCCGAGGGGGGGGCACGCCTGGGCAGGGCTAGGCATGGACTCCCCTCCACCACCGAGCACCCCGGACGAGAGTCACAACAAGCAGCAGGAGCGGGGCCAGGCCCTGAAGTGCCCCCACTGTGCGCCACTGCCACGGAGCCCCCAGTCCTACGAGTCTGGTCGGCCGCGCAGGGCCCTCCTCCTCGCTCTGGTGCAGCTGCTTCTTGGCCACCATACAGATTTTCAACCATATAATACAGATTTTTGCATTGATACTGCACATATTAAGACTATACCTCTTTATACCAAAAAATTTGATATAAAGTCCAGGAATGGTTGGGAGCGGGGGAGAACCAAGTCTCTCACAAGGTCAACCTCCCATTTTACCCACTGGGTACATCTTTCTTCTGAGCTTCAGAAATTGAGAAGAGGATGAATTTGCCTAATGTGCCCAAGAAGGAGTTCTAGGAGGGTGAATCAAATTTTGGATTTATCTCCCGTCCAGAAGTGCCCCCTTCCTCAGGCGTGCTCCTTAGGACAGGACCAAGCATGGCTGGGGAAGAGGTGCCCTTCTTTGGGTTAGACAAGCTACCTGATAGGAGCGCATCCCTAATCTTGCAATGCAACATGCATTCCATGCTCCCTTCTACAGTTGTTCTGGTTTTGTGCTGCATTTCTCCAAGTTACTGTGAACGTGGGTCCCCAAAAACTGAAGATGAAAACACTCAAAAGAAAAGTAGAAAAATAGGTGAAACATGAGAGTTGCTAATAGTTTGTTTATGGAGTCTTCTGAGGGCCTGTCGAGTGTGTTGCCAGGCAGGCAGAGGCTTCTGGAGGTTACAGTAAGTACGAGGGCTTCTGGAATAACTCCTATTTGGAGCCAAAACAAGCGCAAGGGAGGGCCAGGTTGTGACCCACTGGGTTTGGGTTCGCAACCCACAGTGCTTTAGGAAGCACTGGCTTAAATTGATATTGAAAAGCTCCTCATTTAATTTTATGGAGGACATACCTAATGTATCTGGGTTTGTCCATTGTTTGTATCTGATGTTTCTAGAAAAATTTCAAGAGTTGTACGGTAAGTTGTTCCTACTTGCAACTGTATAATATTCACCAGCTGAGATTTTCCATGTGGTTTGGGAGCATCTGGCAGCTGAGAGACTGAACTGAAAATCCAGACTTTCTATCTAATCTCTGCCATGAACACTTTAGGTAGCCTAAGAGGGAGTGACCTGCAGCTTTGGCTCCCCAGTTACAATTTGAGGAGACTGTGAAACTGACACAGTCGTTGTAGAAAATACATTGATTAACCATGTGAGATACTGTATAAATGTCAAATATTATACTTGGGCCCTGTAGAATAACTTCGGAGCCTACTGTTACCTTTTCTTGAACAGGGCTATGTACTTAGAATCAGTTACCTTTTTTTTTTTTTAAAACTGCAACACCTTAGACATGTTTCCATTTGGCCAGAGCCAACCTAATGAGTTTTATTTTTTCAGGTGGATGTGACTATTGTTCACTTTACACCGTTGGTTCAGCCAAAGATAAAACAGCCATTTAAGCTGGTAGAAAAAGTTGTTCGAAGTGTTTTTCAGTTCAGAAGAAAATTATGTCATCAAGGTGTACGGTAAGAACTACTTTCTTATTATAGATGAAATCTCTATTCAGAATGTTATTGATGCAGTGGCTATTCAATGAATTGATGCACGCAGATTTACTTGATGACTGCAGTAATGTTGGCATGTAATGATGATGCTGGTATGAGTGGCAAGTGGCCGCTAGAGGGGGAAAACGTGTTCGTGCCTTTTTTAACAGATTGACAGTGCAATCCCCAAACCCTCCAAATATAAAGTATTTGGCTTGCCATCTGTGTGCAATTTGCAGGTAGGAGAGTGAGGGTGTCCTTGGTTGCATCTTCAGAACCTTGGAATTTCCTTTACTGCAGACTTTGCAACTGGAGCACCTTCCAGGAGATTAAGACTAGAGCTATATTATAGCATTTGAGGGACTGAGGAGCTAAATTTGACCATGAAAGGAGAAGATGAATTGGATAGGGAAAGCCGGAACATGGGAAGACAGAGCCGTAACTAGACAAAAAAGCCCCTGGGGCAAGGAAGTGTATGTGGCGCTCCTAGACAAAGGGAGGGGCCTCCGTGCAACCCGGAAGAGGAAGCAGGGAGAGCACTCCCAATTCAGCACTTTTGCTGCACAATAGTGGGGGAAGCTATCTGGGGCATTTGCTTTACTTTTTAACAGTCTTAAAGTGGGTCCACAGGAAAATTGCACCCCTCCCCCTGGGGCAGGTGCCTCAGGCTCCACCTTTTTATGTCTCTGTGGGATGAGACAGGCTGAGCAACTTCAGGTAAGTGTGCAAAGTAGAGCTCCCCTCCCCAACATAGTAACACCCCCACCACCCCCCGCGCGTCTTTTAAACATTGGTTATGTAGAAACCTAGAACAGGGTGTGCGTAATAAAACAATGACATGAGTGAGCTGCATCATTAGGGTAGCTGCACACGTAGCTCATTCAGGAAACTAAAGTCATTTCATTGGTGTGGCTGTTAATGGGGTCAACTAGTAACAAGGCAGCAAAGCAGCAGTAAGACTGCTTCCAGGATGGGCGAGTGGGTTTAGAACTCCGAATTGAGACGGTTCCCCTTGATGGCCTCTGTCACTTTCTTTCAGGGTATTATTTCCAGAAGCTGAACGTTTGGAAAAAGCAGAACAGCTGCTCAGGTTGGCAGACGTTGATCCAACCTTACGGCCAACTCAACTTTCCATGTTTCACTTCAAAAGCCTTTGTGATGTCTATAGAAAAATGTGTGATGAAGACCCAAAGCTTTTTGCGTACAACTATAGGGAAGAACTGAAAGAGAAAAGGGACAGGAAGAGAAGCAAATTTGAAAGAACCAAGGATGGAAGTTCAGACAAAATTATGCTCCCAGTTGCAGAAGTGAGTGACTGATATTGGGTTAATAATATACTTTGTACATTTTTGTGCTTGTCTGTACCCTGGAACATTATGATTTCTGAAAAATCCTATCCCAAGTCCAGTCGGCTGCGCAGAAGACAGACTGCTTAAATATTGAACTCAACTTCCACAGAATGAGACAAGAAACAAAGAACATGCTATTGCATTTAGCATTTTACTGTACAAGCTTGTAGAGAAAATAAAAATACAATAAGATTACAGTACAGGCTTTTATATTTACATATATATAATATGAAATCAAATATAAACAACTTTTTGCAACTTAATGCAATATAGTGTGGGACTTTAATTTTCTAACATGAATTAATAACTTAATTCTGCTTTTAAATAAAGCAAAACTTAACCTGGCAATCAAATACCCGAACAATCAGAACTGTCTGGGCTTGAATAAAAAAATGTAGGTCATGTGTGTTCCATCTTCCTTTTTTTTAAACCATTTTAAAAAATGTTCCCTAATCTTATTCAAAAGGGATAGGACTGTTTACAGATTCAGGGCAGCTTAATCTAATTTTTCTGTTCCACAATAAATTAAAATAACTTAAGCCTTTACAACTACTTCTGTGGAAAAACACAGTAGTGCATTAAATTTAATAGTTAGTAGTTTCTCAAGTTACCTGTTTTACAATGTAAGTCAAAAGGCTGTAGAAAAAGATCTGCTTTGAGGCAGCTAGGACTTCCCATGCCTGTCCACAGTTTCATAAAAGCAGTCCTCATTGACAACTGAAGTTAAGCTTTGTACGCTAAATTCCTTTTCTAAAATAGAATTCAAATCAAAACTTGCAGCATCAGGATGACTGTCAAGAGACTGGTGCCGCCCCTGCAGGGCCAGTAACGTTCCTTTGTCACGTCGTGTACTGTTCGCTTTTCGTTTAATAGGGCAAAAGTGCGCGCGCACTAGTTTAGGGTGTTCTCCTGCCCGTTGTCCGTTCTCTCTCGTGGTTTGATAAATGGCCTCGGTGTCATCAGTAGGAGTTTCAGTAATCTTCAGCCGCTGGAACTGAATTTCGATGTCATTTGTGAGGCTGCCTTTCTTTAGACTCTGCTGGTAGTCATCCTCCTCGTCGCTTAGGATGTCGGATTCCTTCACAGGACTGTTTGAAAAATCTGATGCAGAGCTCTGCAGTTGTTTCACAGGAGAGGAATGTTTAGATTCAAGGATGCTGTCAGTGGTATGGCAGCTGCTGCTGGGAGTGCTGCTGCTCAGGCTACACTCATCAGAATCGAGTTCATTCCCTTTGCCGCCATCAGTGTTCCAGTCATTGCTGGGAGAATTCTTCAGTAACTTCAGGGATCGTGAAGAAGCTGCAAGTGGGAAACGTACCACAGTTGAGTACAAAAACTCAGAAACCGTTAACAGGGGTTACAAAGTTTGACCTTCCTAATTATCGTCACTGATACCTGCAGAAAATGTATGACTGCAGAAGCCCAGCCTCCCTCTTCCTTGTGGGTGATAAAGAAGTGATTCTCTGGAGGAGCTCTGCTTTTGGAGAGGAGTGCAGACTGGAGTGGAGAGGAGTGCAGACTGGAGGGGGGGGCGGAGACAAGGGAGTCTTGTGTTTGCATGGAAAGGCCTAGCTACAGGGAAGGAAACCGCCTGTTCTGCACAGATTGGGAAGGAAAGGAGGAGGCCTCTCTCCCTCCACAGGACTGTGTTCCGTATTCCCCACCAGCCCCTGCACATGCTGGCCCAGTTCTCCTCCTAGCGACAGGGCAGCAAAGCAGCAGGAAGACCGATTCTAGGATGTGCGAGTGAGCTTAATGCTTTGTGTTGCTCCTCCTCCCCACATCCTGAGGTGGAGAGCAATCCTAAGGTCCCCCTCTTCCATTCCAAATGCACACAAAGAGAGAAAATACACAAACAGAGCAAGTGTATAAAATGCCTTCATAGAAAGCATAGAGTAACTGGGTCATAAGATTTTCTTGACAATGAGTGCCTGTAATCATGTATTTCTCTGTGCAGCAAAGTTTTCCATCTCCGAAAACAGCAAAATCAGTATTGTTGTCAAGGCTGATTAAAAGGGTCCCTCTAAGAACTGAGCTGCTTTGGATGAATAGCCTGGCACAAAAACTTCAGTATATTCCTTTTGTTGGAAGATTATGCTCACTCACCTCTTCAGCACTGATGGACAGGTTTTTGCTGGCACAAATGAAGCACTGCAGCTAAGTGACAGCTCCATCCAGAGCTGCCGACTGCCTGGGAGCGCAGCGGTAGCCACGGGGAAAGGGGATGCTCAGCCCCTTTCCCCCACAGTAAGGGCACAGGGAAGGAAACATCCTCACTTCTGTGCCAGCTATTCAGGCCTTACCTGGAGGTCGGGAACCAGCCAGTCCTGCCCCCGGCCCCACAGGTGAGTGACTCGCTGGCAAGTGGTGCTCCCTATGGGGTGCCCATGGCTAGTGTTGCCATGCAGCGCTGGCAGTAACTGCTTACCACAGGCATTGGAGGCGCTTTACAGCACCGTGTGCAACACCAGCAAGAGTGGTATGCTCATACCACTCACACTGAAGGGCTCTGGATTGGGTCTTGAGTGTTAGGAACAAAGAACCTGCCCTTGGCAGGAGAGTTAGCTGAGCAGGGAGGCAATATTGTGAAGAGCTGCTGGATAAGAGGTAGAAAAATCAAGACTGAATTTCATTATGGAGGGACTCAAGCTTCTGAAGGAGTATTGCTATCCTCCTTGTCAGAAAGCATTATGCACTGAATCACATTTTTCATGTGCACATTTTAAGTGTCTTTCCACTGAAATGAAACACAAATTACTTGATGCTGGGGGAAGTGTGTTGCAGAACACATAATATAGTATACACTTGGCTCAGAAGCCAAGAGGATAAGTTGTGGAACATAACCAAGTGAATGCTCTACTCGAGCCTTTCAACATGGAATACAAGACTAGAAGCTACTGCAAAGCAATGCTGCAACCAAAAAGGAACCATAATTGGGGAGGGAGAGAAACCAGGGCCTTCTATAACCTAATCATTAGGGAAAGCTGGTCAACCAAGAAGATTGAACTATAAAGAAAAGTCTAGAAGTAGAAATAGCAAAGGCAAAATCAGATTCAATTGGCGGCTACTGAAGCAAATTGATGCCATCTAGCCAGACTGTCATAGTCAACACATGGTGGTATTATGTACGCTTGTTTTGATAATGCAGTCAATGCTATGTACCATCCCTCAACTACTGTTGCTTTCTGCTCAGATGAGCTACTGCTGTATGTATAGAATTCACCTGCCTTTTCAGCCATAGGACAAGGAAGAAGTGCATTATGTCTAATTAGGTGGTGGGTTGATAGTTCTCTGCAAGTTCATGTGTAATATCAATATATGTATAAAACTCATTTCTAAATGAGTACACAGTTGATGCAACAACATGGGAAATTTCATGGTTTTGATCTATAATGCGTTTGCATTGTTTTTAATTGAACTATTGGGAGATGGGCAGTAGGCTGGCTGTATATGTTTCCTATGGAGGAAACCCTGCTAATGTAAGGCAGTCAGAGAGCAAAAACAAGATGACCTTTCCAACAACCTTGATTCCCAGAGCAGCAACTCTTAAATATACGGCTGTTTCTATAGCTAGGTCAAGTGCAACTGTGCTAGCATATGCAGACGTGTTGCGAGAAAATAGTCTCTTACCCAATTTCGCAGAAACGGGAATTCGATTCTTATGCAGAACAAGGCGATGTTTACATGTTTTCTCCAAAGGTGAGTCACATTTTATTTGGCGCCTAAAGTTCTCTCTCAGAATTGAACGAATCACTTTGACTATATTGGTCTTGCTTTCTGAGTCACTGTAGGGCAAGGAAACAATTGTATTTTAGATCATACAAAGCTTCTCATATTTGCAGTTGTCCTTTCAATTTGGGGCTTTGTTTCTTACAGATGAAACAATAAGTGACCAGAAAATTGGCACCAAGGTTTAATTGTCTGAGCAAGCTGTGCGAACCAAATTGGCGGATCAAGTAAAATTCAGTGCACAATGGGATTTCCAAAGGATACATTTCATCAGAATGGCCCAAAGTCTAAATATGATGGTTATGGAGGTTTTGATTTTTAAACGGGGATGGAGGAGAAAGAAAAGAATCCATCTGGAAAAGAAAAGCCTGTTCCATTATTGAAACCAGCGACTGTACCTGCTGCACAGCTGGAAGGTTGTTTCAGGTCTTCCTTCTAGCTCTGACTTGGTATGAATCAGTTCCCAGATGCAGCTGTTTTCTGTTCCTGTGTGTGGAAAGAAACCACCTTGTTGTTAATATTTCATGATGTCTGCGAGGCTTTTCTTCCGCCAAATAAGTGTCACAAAAAGACTGATGAAGCCTTCACTGAAGCCCATCCAAATAGTAATCCTGTATTGTTACAGCAAGCCTGTTGATCATTTAACCATTCAACATTTTTCAGGAATATTTTTTCACCACTCTTGTCCAAAATACAGAAGCCCCTCCCTATTTTCCAGCATCTTCAACCCTCTTTTTTAAAAGGCTGAAGGGACTCTGGTTAACAGGGCGTTTCTACTAAGCAGAAGCAGCTCAGCCTTTTTCATGCCCAGAGGAAAAAAAATCTGTTCCTCTAATGCTAGAAATACTTTCTGTAAGCTGTCCCTATCCCTCCCCTCCAAAAGAAGAATGTTCTTATACAGCTGACAGAAGTTATGCCCCAGGTTTAAAAAACTATCTTGTCTTTAGGGTAAAATATGCACTACCTTGATAGTTCATACTCTTTCACTGACTATAGTGGCTTCATTGACAATGGTGGCACTTCCCAAGATCTTAAGTGCCAAGGATTTCATATGTAAGATGAAAGGTAAGTTCTTATCATTCAAGATAAGGGATTTAAGTAGCAAATGGAAACCGTTTGGTGTAACAACAGTTTGGAGAAATGTTCTCTTGGCGTTTTAGGGCGATCATCATGTTCTTTCCTCCACAGCCACACTTTCATTTGTAATCAGAAGGCATTTAGTAACATTCAGCATAATTCAGCTTCTTTGCTTGGCTAACATAAAGTCAAGGGTTTGTTATCTTTCATTTAACACAAAGCTTTTAATCAATTAACCTTTCTTTTATCCAATTAAACGCTTACTGTACACATTTGATAGTAATTGAAGAAGTATATATTCTCTTGACAGCACAACACAAGGCATTTCTTTGGAAAATCAGGTTAAGCAAATTGCAGAGATACAGTTTAAATATTTATAACTACTCAAACACTCAAATTCATAATGGGAATTAAAATCCATATTTTTAAATGAATGCATTACTTGATTAACCACACTGATAAAAGCTTTTTGGCCTGTCTTTCAACAGGTACAGGAGTTGTGAAAATGCCAGACAATTTTCAAGACAATAACAATATAGACTGTTAAAGTCTATCATAAGGCCCTTATTAAAGTATAATTTACCTGCTGTATTCCCCAGTCGGACTTGAAGAGCAGATAAAGGAATCAGCCAGCGAAACTTAAACAAATCCAAGTCACTGTGACTGTGTGCAGGACGGACATTAGTTGCCTGTAAAAAAAATAGAAAGTCAGTCACTTTAAGTTGTGGTGTTAAGGTAGCTAATGTGCATGTAGTTTGGCCCTTCAATATGCGATTTGGCCCTGTGTGTGTGTTTTTATTTAAAAAGCATTTGTGGGAATGGGCAGGCTGATGATCATGATCAAAACACACAAGGAGAAAGTATTTGACCCTTTCTCCTTCCTGCAAAGTTCCCCTTCGTATCAATATCATACTTCCCAGGATCAATAACAGCTTTGGCAAAGGGCATTGTTGTCAGGATTAAATATTCCCTGCCATGCACCATGTGAGACTGGTACCTATGAGACTGGGCCAAATTACACATTTAACAAAAGTAAATAGTAAAACTGTGTACTATTACTACCTTAACATTAACCTGCAACAGAGGGATTTTGGTGAGATAAGCACTGGAGAACACGTGTTGTTAAGTCGCTAAGTCGTGTGCGACTCTTTGCGACCCCATGGACCACAAGCAGACTGCTAATCTTTGTATTAAAACAGTGGTTCTCAAACTTCAGCACTGGGCCCCACTTTTTAGAATGACAGTCTGTCCGGGATCCACCAGAAGTGATGTCATGGTTGGAAGTGCCGTCATTGTGATGCAAGAGCCTGCTGCTTTCCTGAGACTGCAGCAAGAAGTTGGGTCATTTCTCAGTAATTTTCCAATAGCGAAGTGAATTGGAAAGAAAAAAGGCCTATTTACGAGCTTGACACAAGCAAACAACCACACAGGCCGCCTCCTTCCAGCATCCCATCTTCCCATATTTTCAATATGGCTGCTCTAGATGCTTCGCAACCCACCTGAAATTGGCTGGCGTCCCACTGGTGTTTGGGAACCACTGTATTAGAATATTATAAAATATCCCTCCTCCCCCCCCCCAAAGCAATACAATGTGTGGACTGCCAAGTCCTTGGAAACCATTCTCTGCTATTTCAGGCAGGCACGGGTACTGAGCTGTATTGGGCTGGGTGGGACACCGGTTGCGCAGGCCTTGGCTATAGTAACGTCAACATCTGACAGAGAACCTAATTAGACCTAAGAGCTCTCATATACCACACTTGACCGTTTTTATAGTATAGTGAGTTGGTCCTTTCATTTCCTTCTGGAAAGATCTTAATTCCTAACTTCTGCACACAGTTAGCATGTGCACACTTTTGCACAGGCCGTTAGCAAGGGGGTGGAAGATTTGTTGAATGGCTTTGGAAGCGAGATTCTACTATGTTAAATTGTAATCAATGCAATTGTAATCAATGCAAACCAGCCCTAGCGTATTTTTTAATGTTAAATTGCTTCACTTGTTCAGTTAATCAATGGGTTAACATTTTAATTGGCTATTATGCAAAAAAGGGGGGGGAACGACACATAAAGTTGGCCAGAGTTCCTTGCACTACTTTCCTGTATTGACCGGTCTTACCCATCATGCAGTGGGAACTCATGCAAAACCGTACCATCAGTGCAACAACCTCCAGGATGAGGGAGGACCACCTTCCCTCCCACCACTATTTCATACCAGGTCTGTAGCTTGCCAGCAACCACACTGGTCATGCATGTTTGTGCGTGATTGAGATGAGTTTCTTTTTGACCATGAAACTTACCAGTTTCTTTTTCAGTTTGCAGTTCTCTTTATATACCAGTATGACAGCCCTTTTGAACACTAAGGAGAAAAGTAACACACGGATATTATTCATTGACATTTTCTGTTACTTGGTTCTGAACTTGGTCGTCCCTGAACTCACCCAGCAGTTTTCCATAAAATCTGCTACGGATATTTGTGCAAGGGAGTATATCAGATCCTGGGGTGCCACTTTGTACATTCCACTGGTGATGGTAGAGAGACTGTGCAAAATTTAACTGAATCTCATTTTAAGTATGCAAGCTGCCTGCCATGTGGACAATGGTGCAATTCCTGTCTGCGCCTTGTAACATTTCACTATCTCACTGCCTCATTGGACTTATACCAGGAATCATGGCCTGGTCAGTGAGTCAGTTTTAAATAAGAAATTGGTTTCTAGTTCTAACAAAAAAAGATTAGAAATGTGGGAAGTTTCTGCTAAATAGTAACTATAGAAGGTCAGGGTGAGGTAAATCAGTGGGCAAGATTGTCTTTTTTGGCAAAGTGGCCCTAGTGAATTCTCAGCCCTGAAAACCATGTCCTTGGGCTTCTACAGGCTGTTGTTTCACAATGTTTCATCCAGTCTCTGCCAGTCAACAACAAGCAAAAGAGCTAAAAAAAATCTAAGTTATACTTGATTCCTTGAGCGCTGGAATAATGCAATAGTCAAGTCATCCATCACCCATGATCTTGCCAAGTAGCATTAGACAAGTCACCATCGCTCAATATTCATCCCCTTTCCTGTAATATAGAAATAAGGATACTGGCCTTCCTAACGAGTTTGCCATTTAATTAGGATTACTGCAAAAGCAGGTGTAAAATGCTTGTAGAACTAAGAAGACAGAATGCAGCCAGAGGAGAGAACCACACTGCGAAGGCTACATCTGAGACTGATGGGTTTGGTGAATCACAAAGTAAAAAACCCACTGAAAAATAGTGGTTTAGACTAGCCTACCTCTGTAAGCTGTCTTGGGCATTTGCTTCGGCATGAGAAAGGAGAGAGATAAATTCTCCAAATAAAATAAATAAATGACAGCATATAAATACTAATTTACTAGTAATGTCCATTTCCGGAATGTGAGGCCGCAACCACACCAACACCAAACAGGAGCACCTGCAATTCATGTCTTTGCTCTCTAATGAAGAGAGAGGTCTGTTTTAAGTGATGGTTTAGTAGGCATGACTCACCAAACACTGTGAGTTCCAGGTCTTTTCTTGTTTTGCCTAATGATGGGAATGGATTTAGCCAGGATACTGAAGAGTGCATAAGAAGTTCTCCCATGGAAAGTTCCGTGACCTTTCCAAAGAAAATTAGAAGAGTTGTTAATTCTAAATAGCCTTTATAATGGAAGGCAAACCAGACAATACCAATCAGTCTACATCATCCTATATTTAACAGCAACATTCTAAGTGAAATTAACTGAGGGCCCAATCTATTGCATTTTTATGTGCTTGACATGATGCAGAACACATCGTGAGAAAAGTAACACATACTAAATGAGGTCATTTTTAACTTTAAGAAAACTTAAAATGAAACACTTTAATAATGTACAACTGCCATTAGCACCTCAGACTGTTTAAGAAGTTGTGTTCTCTTCCCCCTTCTATTATAATTAAGGTTATTATTAATAGGAGTTCAAGCTACACTACTGTAGGATGATGTATACAAACAATTTTTAATGTACTTATTTCATCAGATTTAAGGCCAAGCCTTGAATTGCTTGCAAGAATAGTACATTCTAGGCCTCTTACCTCCTTCTCTGTTCCACTTTGATCTGCGACCAGTTGGTCAAACACGGCGCCATAATCCTCGTAAATCTTCTGCATTTCATTAATATGACTGGCCACTTTTTCCATTGCCTTCAATGCTTCTACAGGGTTTAGAACATACCCATAATTTAACAAATAATTAAACAGGTCAGTTTAAAATTCACTTGACAAGGAGGATCTCATCTGAAGGTCAACAGGAAACAAGGGTTCCATCATGATGCCTCAGGCACAATAGAAGGTAGCGAAAACCTGGACTGTCCAGTGCTTTGCAATCTGAACTTATCTATTAATCTGCCTTAACTGAGGGATACGGAAGACTCTGCTGGGGAGTTGGAATTAAAGTCGGAAGGGACCTTATGTTCATCATTGGAGGTGCAGGCCAGTGCTACAGAAATGTTGACAGGTGACTAGCTGACTATTGAAAACCACTGATGGAGAACCTAAAACTGCCTGAGGACACTGTTCTAGTGCCAGACAGCTCTCACAGATAGGAAATCCATCCTCACGTCTAGCCCAAATCTACTTTGTAGGCAGCGGTGTCATGCAGCCTGAATGCTGGACGGGAGGAACGGGTGAGCGGCAGCTCGCCCGTTGCATACCGCTCCGTTTCGCCGTTTTCCCCGCCCCCACGGGGGCGAAACGGAGCGGTACACAACGGGCGGGCTGCCGCTCACCCGTTCCTCCCGCCCAGCGTTCAGGCTGCATGACGCCGCTGTTTGTAGGTTCAGACATCTTTTTGGGAGGATAGGGGAAACCAATTAAGTTCTGAATCTTTGGGGGAAAGTGTAACTCGCTTATTTGCAAGGGAATCTCATTTTTGCATGAGACTTCAGATCCAGACAATAAGATACCCAGTACAATCCCTGAAATAAAATGACTGCAAACACAAACATCAAAACTGGATACTGCGGTTGTATGCTGGAGTAGCTGATCTTTTACGTTACGTTATGACAATGAGTAATAGCCATTTGAAAAAGCCTTGTTTAGTATCTCCATTAAGAAAAAATATATAATACCAATAAAGCATTCACGGAAGCAGTTTGTATACCAGTGGTACGTGGCGCATAAACTTCAGGAAGGTGTTTGGATAAGGGGGCTCCCCACATGATTCTGACAATCTTACTTCAGCCAAATGGAGAAGTTTTATCAAGCTAGTTACAGTCGCCCAAATCGCAGGGGAAGCCATTTCACTCAAAGTAGTTTGTGCTCCTGGCGAGAAGCCTCCCATTCAAACCGCTGAGTGCCAAATGTGGTACTTGGATACAAACTGCTATGGCACTTTTTACACTGGAAAACAGTTATGCCTTTGACAGAAATACCTGTGAGATGGTAATGCTCCTCACTCTCGCCATCTGTCAGAGAAACCAGTTCTTTCAAGAGCAGGGGGTATTTCAGCACTCTCTGAACTGGCTTGATGAGAAAGGACTCCAGTGTAGAGGAATGTTGTTTTGTGGGGTTGCGGGCATCCAGAAAGTTTTTAAAGGCTTTATCTGTTTTGGCTAAAGGGAAGAACATAAAAACACATTAGCAGCTCAAGATACACAATGCAAACTGATTGCAGGTGTGAATTATAACAGGGGTGTCAAGCAGGAGGCCCACGGCTCCTTCACCCACAGCTCAGGTTGTCCTCCTCATGCTGGCAAGTGGGCTTGCCTTCTTTGACAAAGGCAGTGAGTGAACTTTGGCTTGCATTCAGTGAAGAAGCTGCATTAGTTGTGCTTAGCTGAAGTATCCAGGTTGCCTTGACTGGGTGTGGCCAAAAAGCAGAGCCCCACATTTCCCTCTGGCTCCAGAGCTGGAGGAGGAAGCGTGCATGTCTTACGGAAGGGTGAGGCAAACCATCCAAGGATGGTGTAGTGGCATCACAACAGTAGTGCGGCCTGCACCAGGTGTCACCCTCAGGAAGGGGTGACACCACATGGCCTGCCTCCATTTGGCAATCTGCAGCATCAAGCTGTGGGGGGGGGCGGGGGGAAGGTATAGTCCCCAAATCACTGCTGCAGCCTTCCCTATGAGCAGTGTTCCCGATAAAAGACTTCACTTCAGGGGTCTGCCTCCAAAATGTGGTATCTAATTAAAGAGGTACCAATCCTACTGCAAATGATACTGTTTCCCTTCTTTGGGGGCACACTAGATTGCATACAACAGGCGCAATGTTTTCACATATACAGTTTTTTTCCAAGTGGTAAACTGCAATGCTTATGTATGGATAATCTACTTGTGTATAATGTGCACATGACCAAACAATGTGTTTAATATTATACATAGACTGTTCTATATGAACAGCTGTCTGCAAACGTGTGTGTGTGTGTGTGTGTGTGTGTGTGTGTGTGTGTGTGTGTGTGTGTGTGT
>JAJKFI010000018.1:1263971-1279986 GCA_029204185.1 Lerista edwardsae | reverse complement strand
TGTGTGTGTGTGTGTGTGTGTGTGTGTGTGTGTGTGTGTGTGTGTGTACATATGAAGATAAATCCCAGAAACATTAGGTCTGATGGTGCAGACATACCTATTTTAAGTTCTGCAAAAGAAAGCCAATCTCTTAATACTGGACAGCAAAACTAAAAAGTTGTTTTCACCATGCGAAATAATCAGTCTCATGCAGAGATTACATCACCAAGACAATTACCTCTTTCAAGAACCTTCTGGACTTTGATGTGATTTGCACAGAATCCACTGTACAATTTGAAGTGGTCAGCATAATACAGGAAAGAACCTCCCACAGAGAAGAGCAGTTTCTGAAATCAACATAATCAGAAATTGGAAGAGATGCCTGTATTTTATGGGAATATATCTAGGTGTGAACGAAAATTCTTATGTTTATATGGAAGCTGTAGGTATGTACAAGATTTATAGCCCACTTTGCAATATGACCCCTATTGCAGGAAACAACAGTACAATCCCAAAAGCATCAACACTGACCAAGGGAACAGCCCTGTTCATGCACTCATCTCCCCATAGAGACAAAGGCCTGAGGGCTCCCTAGGAATATGCTGATGATGTGCAAGCTTGATTCCACCACCATCCTCCCCATGATCAGCTTTTGTCTGCAGCAACAAGTAAAGACCACAGAAGAGATCCTGATATTTCCACCCTGGAATGTTTTGACTCTGGATCTCCCCAGTCCTACTGCCAATCTCATTCCCTGCCACATTATAGCATGTACCTGTGACTGTGTGCCCAAATAGCTTCCATTTGCTTTATGCATAAAAGAACTATCAATGGTAGATGGGAGAAAAGAGCAAGAAAAGGAAGTCAAGGAAATAAACTTTATTGTCAGAATCCCCTGGTACACATAAGCATACATTTAAGTGGGAGGTTTTAAAGTTACCCGGAACTGAGAAGGAGTTTCAAGGATGCTAAACTCAGAACAGGAAGAAATTCCATCTTCAAGGGTCTCTAAAAATATCTTCTGAAAATCCAACATCTCTGGCAGACTGCCAAACAAAGACTCCATCTACACGGGAGGAAAATGACAGATAAAAAGGTAAAATCCTACATGGAGAATTTTCATCGTTTGTACTATGCAAAAATGCTGCCCAGTAATCATAATAAGAGAAGACAATGCCAATGTATTGCAAGAGATAAGGAAATGGATACTTAACATTAACAAATCAGTCTCAAAACAGTTCTGGCATTGAATGCAGAAGGACAAGTGCTTGCTGAGACAAAGATTTCGTACAAATGTTTTCGTCAGAAGCACCATCCACTTTTATAATCAAGGCATGACTAATGCAGCAGATAGAAAAACAGCACACTGTGTCTTTTCTTCCATGGTTGATACCATGGACACGGCTATCGTATCACACAAGACTGAAAAAGCATTAACAACCCCCCCCCTTCACCTCATCTTGAGTAAGGAAGGTCTCGCTTTGAAGAGGCTCCAGATATAATTGAAAGAGGCAGCTCAGGTCCTAAAGGAACACAAAAAGGTGTACACCAGTATTCAAAATAGGATTTCAAAAAGAAAAAAGCAACTCCCTTGATCACTTTCACTTGAGAATAAGAGCTAATAGTGTTTGAGAAAGAGTTCTCATGAGACCCAAGCTAACAGTATTCTAACACCATTGTTTTAACACCCTTGTTGTGATGCTCCTATTATCCTGAAAAATAGCAGGTAGTTACACTGTGCCAAGGCCACTATGGAACATGCCATAACTAAACTAAGCAACTGGTTGATATGGGTACATGAGGGCCTTGCAAAGGAGCGAAGTCAGCAGCATAACTACAGCAGAAAGACAATGTTCAATGCACAGCATCAAATACGCTACTCTTTTATCAAGCATAATGCACTTAAGGATTCTTGAGGTAGTTTCTTGGCAAGCTCAGTTCAACTTATTGTAACTCATCATGATGCAATAGCAATATAAGGGTCTGAGTTATAAGTCAATATGATGTGCTCCGAATATTGTTCATGCTCTTATTTCGTAAGAGAGTAATCCTATACTCTCGTTGCGCCAGCGCTATGCTCTTGTGCCGATCCAGCGCTGTCGCAAACGTGCTGTCAAGAGCATCTGTGCTGGCGCGTCGGGTGCAAGCAGCAGTGTTGGTGTACAGGCGCCACTGCACCTGTCAGCAGTGCCAGTTGAGCGTTGGCGGCACTCAGTCAGCGCAGGAGCTTGCCAGGGGCATATCAGTGGTGTGCTGGGGGCGTAACTGAGTGATGACGCACGACGGACGTAGTGACACATCCTAAGCCCCGTCCCCAGCCAGGGAGTCCCCGATTCGGGCTGCTGCTGTGCACACTGGACCTGCACCTGCAAAACAGCCCCATAGGGCTGGCTGGGGCTTACCCAGGTGAAAGGGGAAAACCTCCACTTGCCCTTTACTGAGCTGCTGCTGTCTCCTGCTGGGCTTAGGATATGGCCCTGCTATGTCGGCCTTATTATGTCAGCGCTGCTTAGGATCGGGTTGTAATTTACAGGCATTCCCCGGTGTCCACAGTTATCTGTGGTTTCAGTTCTGCAGGTACCAGGCGATGCACTTTAAAAAGGTCGGGAACGTAAATACCAAAAAATCAAAATTTCCCAAGCGTCTTCCCCATGCATCACAAGACTCCCATGCATTCTGCAGCAACCTTGGGAGGAGACAGGAGCCTCCATGTGTTCAGAAAGAGGCTGCAGGCAGCTCAAAAGACTGCCTGGAGCCCTCAAAATGCAGCAGTTTTGCTGTGCTCCAGTAGACAAAGTTAATCTTGTCCTTTGCCCCCTCCAAAATATGCATGTCTTACTCATACAGAAAATACTCTAAAAAGGCAATGGGATTTCATATAAACAGCAATGCTGCTAATTAACAGATTGGAAGTTAACACAAAAATACTACCCATCATATCCCTTTGCTGCAAAAAGTGAATATAACACATTCCAGTTACCTTGACATATGATTTCTCTGTGTCCACAAGTTCTTGGATGACCTTCCGAAGTCTGTCTGCATCTGTAAGCTGCCGTGCCAGTGGCTTTACAGAAGGGACGTCCTTTATTCCTTCCATACCGTTGACCTGGGCTTCATGGAAGTTCAGGCACAACGCCGAAATCTGCTCAGAGCTCTGTAGGTGGAAACAAAAAGAAATAGCAGATATAAAGCATTTGTTACATTTTGCTTAAAGTTGGGCACCGACACGTTTATGGAACCATTTCGCCTCCCACAACAAGAGGCGTCAGCTTACAAATCTCAAGATTTCTAATGGACATACAGTACTGTACACTGCTCTAGTTTGAGACAAAAAAATTCAGGATGCAAGTATGAAGTACAGAATGTTAAAACGGGCTTTGAATAACAAGGGGAAAAGGTGCATATCTGGATACTAATGTGCGCGTGTCTAGCAATAAGCATTCATTCATTCGTTTTTCTAACCATGAAATTTGAATCTCACCAAATACCTCAAATGCTATAATGATTGTTATAAATGTAGCCAGCAGAGAGAAAGCTACACAGAAAGAATTCCATCATTGAATTTTTGCATTTATAAATACATCTCTAGAGAACAAAATTAGATATTTCCAGTGCTGTGGCCAGCAAACTCTGAGCACAATCCAAACCTGGAGTTAGACTGGCACAGTTAGGCCAGTGAAGTTTGGCCGGCACAAGGGACACCGTAAAGAATGTTTGGACTACTCTCAGAGTCAAGGAAGCCAGCACACAGACATGTGCCACCCTCCCCGATGCTGAGAGTTCTTTACGGTGTCCCTTGTGCCAGCCAAACTTTGCTGGCCTAACTGTGCCAGCCTAACTCCAGATTAGGATTGGGCCCTTTGTCAAACAGAAGCCTGTGAATGTATCTGAAGCAATTGGTTGAATACTCGTCTTATATTTTTTATCAAGGAGGATGGAAAAGGTTTCGTTTTCATTCAGTGACTCAGACACGCATTTTAAAAACACTTGTCATAAGAAAAAAAAAGATTTCTGAAAACTTAGGTTTGTCTATGTTATTCCCTCGGTGCTTTTTAACGTCATAATAATCTGACATCAGAAATCACACAATTCACTTTGTGGAAGTTCGTAAGAGCAGCTCTGCAACAGTAATTGCGCTAACTACTTGCCACTGGTGACCTTGAACCAGTCAAGGTGAGTAGCTGCAGCAGAGCGTGTGTCACCTCGACAGACAGCGGAAGCTTAAAGCAGGGCTGGACGTGTGCAAGGAGGTGACCTATAGGGTCACTTAGTGACTCATTCTAAAAAGACAAAAATGCCACCTGCTGGGAATATTCGCAAGATTAGCATTGTAATTGCTAAAACTGGTGCTGGTATCACTTGCAAAACGACAATAAAGCACTGAAAAAGAAAAAGGCGACAACTGCTGCTGCTGTGCTGTGAAAAAAGCAGCACTAATGGGACACGACTTAGCGACTGAACAACAACAACAATGGGTCCTGCTGCTGCTGTCGCCAGCAAAAACAAGAGCAGGTACCTCCCCCCCCCAGCAAGGGAACAAGAATATTTACAGACAGGTAGATGTGGCGGCTTAATTACAATCCTGCCCTAGAGTGATAATTGCGGCAAAACAATTGTGTACAACACCAGTGGCCATGAAGAGATACAAACAAAACAGGACTGCACCAAGACAAGAGAGATACTGAATTCAACACTTTGGATGGGTGTCTTGCAGCCTTACACCAAAGACGTTGCATGGCGTTTAAGCAGCCTCTGTCCATGCAAAAGGGCTTCAGCCTAAATCTGACCACATCAACTTAGATTTATAGTTTCTCCGAAAGGCAGCCTTTTATATTATTCTTTTATATGTTCAGAAAGAGGGTCAACTGCGGTTAATGTAGTCTACAATGAAGCTAGACTTTATTCTTTATCGGAGAAAGCTAATTTAGTTCCTCTTTGTATTATGTGCGACTCAGAACTTCAGCAGCTTTTCCAGACTGCCTATTTTGTAGATACGCTATGCGCAAAAGCAACGCTCTGTAATTCCAGTTACTTCAGAAGGAAATGATCTGTAATCTTCTGCAGGTCAGGCAGCTTTAAAAAGCTTAAAATATGACATTTTCAGTTCATAGATGCTTTGTCAATTGACAACAGGCACATAGTGGCTCAGATGGCAGAGGACTTTCAAGAACATCTTAAGTCAGTTAAATGCTGTTGATTTGAGTTCACTGTCCATTTACAGTAATGGACGCCCTAAAATGTGAAGATGGTCCAGCACAGCACTTGCCAGAATACAGCCCGCAGGCCAGATCTGGCGCGACCATGAGCAGTGTTTCCCCTTCCGCTGTGTGGCTCACAATCTGCCCACCCCATCTGTACAGCGTGACCTGCCGCGCAGTCGCGTCTGCCTGGAAATCCAGGGTGCAAAGGCTTCTAGGGCAGTGGGCTACAGATGCAAAATCCCAGAGTGTTGCCCTGTACATACCAGGTGGGCAGATTGTGAGCAGCACAGCGGAATGGTGAGTGCCACTCCAAACGGGGATGGCTTTTTGGAGATGCAGCAGTCGCAACAGCTTACAGGCATAACATGTAAAATGTCTTGTGAGAAACTCATAGAAATGTAAGAGCACCGTCAGCTTCAAGAACATGAGGTCCACCATAGCTACTAATCTGCAGAGGGCATATCTGTGCTACTGTGCAGAAAGGGGTGGGGTGGCTAAGGAAATACGAGAAAGGGGACAAACGCTACCATTTCCTTGTCGAGTTTTGTTGTCATCTGGCCAACAAAAGAACCGTCTTTCTCTCTACCAGTCCCGGCTTTCCATAGCTACGGATGTGGCAGAAATTTTTTGCTCCAAATACACTTTGCCACATTTCCCAAGAGCTGCTGGTACAAGCTGCTCGATGCTCAGGATGCAATCCTAACCTGGAGTTAGGTCAGCGAAGTTTGGCTGGCACATACCATAAAGTATGTTTGGACCACTCTTGGACAGACGTGCACCATCCACCCTGAATCTGAGAGTGGTCCAAATGTGCTTTATGGTGGCCCTTGTGATAGCCAAACTTTGCTGGCCTAACTCCAGGTTAGAATTGCACTCTCAGTCTTCTCAACCTGCTCTGCAGGGAAAGAGGATGTTCGTCCCCTTTCCCCATGGTAATGGCGCAGGGTGGGTTATATGCCGGCTATTTAGCTGGTGCAACAGTGAGGCCCTCCGTGGAAGAGCAGGAACAAGCAGCAAGAGTCGCTGCCAGTCCCACTCCCCCGTTGGCCCCTCCCCCTGCCCTGAAAGGCCCTCCCACCCCACCCGGAAAGGCCATATTGCCAGTAAGCGACTAACTCACTGCTTGCCACTGAGCGGTGCTCCCTCGGGAGCGCCCATGGCCGGTGTTACCATGGCGCCCACCCCAGCACCAGCAGTAATGGCTTACCATCATCATTGGAGGCACATTACAGCAACATCAGCACGAGTGGTACGCTCGTACCGCTCACGCTGAAGGGCTATGGATTGGGCCCTCAGCTCGTCACTTGTCCCACCCTTCAAATTGAGAGTCTGGGTGTAGGAATTGCCTCACTCTCGGTCCAGGGTACAGACATGAAAAATACTATTAGTATTAAGAATATTTATATACTGCTTTTCAACAAAAGGCAGTTCACAAAGCAGTTTGCATAGCAACAAGCTTTTATCACTGCAGACTAAACAAGTTAGTCATACTGCTAATTGTTTTTGTACTATCATATTCAATGCCTTTTGTTTCACAATCCCCATGTTGCCAGTTAAAGGAGGACCGTGACTGAAAGAAACATTAGTTTGCCATTTTTAACCTTGCAGACAGCAAGAGGAACAGCGAGTGAAAACAGTCGATACTTCATACTCTTGCCTGTTTATAACAAATGACTGCACCTGCAGAAAATTTATCACCATTTATCTTTATTTTGTAATTTGAGGATGTTAGCTTGTCATAACAACAGAGAACAAAACATTTCCAAATTGCTTACAAACCAACCAAATCCGATAAATGTGGACGGTGACAAAAACAGTGTTTTTCTACAACTGTGCCAATCCATCTATAAGGCCAACTTAGAGGGTTGCCAATTGCTGGGATATGCCCACTTCTGCCCACCAAAGCCACCTCAGAGATGCTCTAGCCCAGTGTTCTTCAACCTTGGGGTCGGGACCATAATGGGCTCATGAAGCCTCAGTTGCAGCAACTAATCAGAATGAAAAAGGTTGAAGACCACTGGACTTGAGCACCATTCAGTAAAGGGAGAGGCATCTGGGGTACCCCTTCAGAGACCAGGAGACGGTGTCCCAGGCCTGCTCAGGTTCTTGGATATTGTGCTAAAATAGCTTTCACTAGTGCCAGGCTCAATGGTAGCTTTTTTCTGTTTTGTCTACCACGAATATTAAGTTACAGTGAACAGTGCTGGGAGCAGGGAGTGGGGGTGGATTCAGTGGTGCGGTCCCCAGCCTCACACTTGGGTTTGTGCCATGAAAAAGTGGACCACCACTGTTCTAGCCTACCACTCTTCTCATCCACACTTCCTCTTCTGCTCTGCTCCTCTCTTTTCCGATCCAGGGAGTGGGAGGAACAGAGGCTGGCACGTCATCAGGTAGGCCGAAGCAGCACTCACCATCCACCTGAGGGACCACAAGGTCTTGGGCCAGCTCTGGTGCTGTCAGACCAGTGGCTGGCTTAGCGGGGGGTTCACGGGGTCACAGGGAACCGAGTGGCAGCAGGGCCGCCACCACTCAGCGCAAAGGCGCGGGTAACTGTCCCTCCCACCCTTGTGCTGATTGAGTTCTGAAATGGAGCATGGCAGGGGTAGCACTGCAGGGGGGGGGGGCAGCGCCAGAGGTGGTGATTGTCAACCTGGCCGGGGCGGAGCCTCGGCTGTGTCCGTCACTGCACCAGACAAGACACTGCACCACTGAAGGCATTCTCCAATAAGGCAACTGACAAATTGTGCCTAGATCAAAAGCACAGTCACATTTCATTTAATTCCTCAGCTTTCCAATACTTCTCTTTAAGCCAACAACTTCCAGAGGGGTAGCCATGTTACTCTGTGGCACACCACACGAGTCTTATACCAGTCACCACCATGTCTCCTGATATAACATAAATGTCTTCATTTTCAGGATGCCAAAATGCTTATTAGTGGTGGTTATTACTTAAAAAATATTTATAAACTGCTTTTCAACAAAAAGTAGTTCACAAAGCAGCTATCTTAATGTACTTCTTATTCATTACACGCTTCCATCTTTTAGAATTGTAAGCTGCCCAGAGGTCTTGTGCAACCTCACTCATGTACAGTATATACAACCAAAAGTAAATGAGATGAATTGGACCAAAGAGCGTCTAGTTATAAAGAAATCAACAGGTGCCAAGAACAAAAATGTTTCAGTGAATGGGTGCAATGGGTAAGAACAGCAGAGACCAGGGACCCCAGAGGCTTCCATCCAGAGCAGATGCAGAAATACTCATAAATGCACAAGCTTTTCTGTGAGGATGCCTAGAGCTAGAGATGTAGATCAGGAACAAAGGGGAATAGGGGACAGAATGTGGCATGAATTGAGCTTCTCCTTGCACAACAAAATCAGCAGCAGATTGGACCAAAAAAATGCCAAGTTGGACTCACCTTTAGTATAGATTTGTAATTTAAAAAAACATCCAAATATTTGGACAAGACCATCCCTTACCATTGAAATAAAGGGCTTTATAAGAAAGGTCTATTGTGCAAAGAAAAGAAGGATCTAAAATACTTTCCTCTCTTCCGACAGCGGTATGGCCCAGCAATTCCTGGGCTTGTCTAGGAACGTCTAGGCTGCAGTTTCCATGACTTTTTGAGTTTCGTACTGTGTCACTGCAATCATAGCTCAGTATTTTCTAATCAAGGTACTTTCAGGCGCGCAAGATCTCAGGTAGCTTGTTGAAGACAAATGGCTTCCTGTCAAGTGGGGAAAATGGTTTTTAGACTTATCCAGATGCTGTGCTATGAATTCATTCACGTTTGTGCTCCAAGAGAAGAGCCCCTGAAGAATGCCAGCAATCAGTCAGCCACTGATAGGAAGAGCGGCCTTCAGAGCTTGCTTTCTTATCTCTACTTCCTCCCTTTTTAAAAAACGGTTACGGATAATGTAGGAATACAGGGCCACACAGCAGTACAGCTATGATTGAGGTGATGCTCGTCACTGTGTCACAACGGCCAACTCAGAAAAGCTTTAAATACTGAACATATAATCTTAGAAAATAGGTAGACAACAAGAATAATTGTTCTCTAGTCTAGGGAAAACACAAGTCAGGAATGCAGCCCAAGTGTCTTGAGGACTAGATAGTGGGAAAGGGTAAATAAAGACTCTTCTAGCTACTCTCCCCATTAAGCAGTTTCCTGTGAGCTGCTTTTATTCCTTGTCCCTGCTCCTGTTTCTGGGCCTTTTCCACACCCAAATTTGTCCCCAGGTTCCCCTGTTTGAGGCTGGCTGGGCAGTGGCTGACACCGCGGCTCACTCTGAAGCGGGCGCAGAAGGCCAGGCCGCCTGCCTCAGGTGCTGGGGCCGAAAATCGCCCCGGAAGGACTTGCAGCACATTTGCGGCCCCCTGCTCTGTTGGGCAAGCCACTCCGAGGATGAGCCTTGGGGGCACCACCAGTCTGGTGCCTGGTGTGCTGGCAGGGGCGGGAGCAGTGATGTCATGCAGGGGGTACGCGAGTGCCGGTTTCTAGGATTACAGCTGGCCCCGCCCATTCGCCCGCCCACTGGCCGACTCCGCCCTCTGCAACGTTTGAATTTCCTGCATGTTTGAGTTGCCTGCATGTTCTCAGAGCCAGGCAGGCAGGCAGGCAGCGAGCGGAGCCTTTCCTTTCCTTGCCACTGAAAAATGAGTTGCTCTGGGGTTTTAACATGATGCCAGGCCTCCTTAACATGTTCTGGGGGTGCTGTGGAATACTGTTGCAACTGTTGGGTCAGTTTAAAATCGTCTGAGGCCTCAAAAGGGGCTTTTTTCATGTCACTTCCTGCCACGACATCACTTCTGGCTTATGACGTCACTTCCGGTGGGCGGGTCCCGACACGTGCCAATCAAAAGTGAGTACCTGTTCTTAAATCATTTAGATGACACCACTGGGCGGGAGCCAGCGCCCCCCCCCCCAATCTCCGGAGGACACAGCCAGGACCTGGACAACAGGAAACGTCCAGAACAACCATGGACGTTTAAAGCTAGCTTAAGGATGTTAAGTGTTCCTGCATTAGGAGCTGTTTTGTCATGCTCCATAGCTGCCAGCCTATAACATCAAACCTTACCAGTAGCATGGAGTTGCAGGCTGCTGCGATGACAGACAAGATGCCTGCTTAACCCGTTGTATTCAAGCAAGTCTAATTTAGTTCCCAAACACAGCTTTAAAAATAAAGACCAATATGCTTATCTAGAAGGGAGATGCATGTGCAAACACAACCTTCTATGCGTGTATCAGAACTACAAGTGCAAAACTGAAAACACATCTAAAGGTGGAATTCAGGTACAGCCCCACAGCAGCCATCATATGGACAAAACTGTCACCTGAGAAGCACACGCCTCTGCAGTTTATTGCAATGGTAAGTCACGACATCAAATCTGCAGTCTCGGGATTTTGGAGCTGCATTTCTCTTGTTGTTTTACATGCAGTCTCAGATTGTTTAGCAGCATGATGAAGAAGAGAGAGAAGGGCTCCAAGTAGCATATTCAATGCAGTTTGATTCATGGTCTCGTGGTATTGTTTTTGACAATTGGTCTCAATCATAAATCCAACTGTTTACAAAATACTAAATTAAAGCACAAAGCAAGTGGTATCTACCTGTTATTCCCGTATTAATTCATCATGGTCCCCTATGGATTCAGGACATTTACCAACAACTGTTCTGTGCATCTGATAGTCCGAACAGTTGTTGGCAATTTATCAAAAATATATAAATTTAAACACTCACTCACTCACTCACTCACTCACTCACTCACTCACTCACTCACTCACACACACACACACACACACCCATAACCTTTCTTAACTCTGCATTTCAAGTTTGCTCAATTAAGCCATTGAAAAGCCACACACTTACCACAGCAACCATCTTCCGCAGGGATCCATTAGCTGCTGCTGTTTGCTTTTTTACTTTCATTCCCTGAGCTAAATTCTTAACTCTGGTTTTACTTTGCTTGAAGGCAGGCATTACAGCTTGCGACAGCAATTTTCCCCCCAAACCCAAAGGCAGTAGGACCTTTGTCGCGCCGGCACATGGATCTGCGGTGCACTCTGTCACCATTACATGGAAAAACACGATCCGGCAGCAGTTACCTTGTGCACTGACGCAGGTTAACCTGATATGCTGTTGTCCTGTATTGAGTTGGGATAACAACACACAGGAAAGGGACGCTGCTCCACTTGCTGGTACCTCCTTGTTAAAAAAAAATGTATCCCCAAAATGCACTTAGATGTCACAAAATTTCTTTTAACAAAGATCTACAATTAGGTATCCATAGGTGGTAAAAAGAAACACTGCAGGGTAGATATAATTTTGGGAGATGAAATTCCAGGAGGAAGCTGCCAACTAACAAAGCCTATGAAATCTACTGCGTAAACAAAAACATCAGGCGCTCTCAGAAATTGGGTGGGTATGGAAAGAACAGAGGGAACAGAAAGCCCTGAAGGTCAGCACACATTTTCAATATCACTGATGCTCTTTAACAAAGCGTCAATGTCAGAGACTTTTGGCTATTAAATGCTATGACTTTAAAAAAAAGTGGAGAGATTTGAAAGAGAGAATGCCAGAAGTAACATACAGTTCACCGAGTATTTTGCTTTACATAATTGTTCTTGTCCTTTATTTGAACCCTCTAGTTGTAATTGCATCAATACAACAATCTAAACTTGCTCATTAATAAATTTGTGCTTGAAAGGACTTAACTCCCCACACTTGGTTCTATCTTCCTTAATGGTCTCTGTTTTAATTGTATATCTCCGACATCCAATTACTACTATTATTTACTTTATAAACCACCTTGGAAATCTGATGATGGGAAAGCAAGATGAAAATGTTGTACATTACATACGTGCGTATTTACCACTGCTTTTTCTGTGATGCATTTGAACGCCCATCTCTGGGCACAAGACACCATGAAATGACAATGTCTGACAACAGCAGAGGGTAGATTAAGGTTATAATTTAGAACACAGCAACATTTTGAGTCAACCTCAGATATGCAGACGATACCACTCTAATGGCAGAAAGTGAGGAAGACCTAAAGAACCTTCTGATGAAGGTGAAAGAGGAAAGTGCCAAAATTGGCTTGAAGCTCAACATTAAAAAAACTAAGATCATGGCCACCACTCCCATCACTTCCTGGCAAATAGAAGGGGAAGAAATGGAAGCAGTGACAGACTTTATTTTCCTGGGCTCCAAGATCACCGCAGATGGTGACTGCAGCCATGAAATTAAAAGACGTTTACTTCTTGGGAGAAAAGCTATGGCAAACCTAGACAACTTAATCAAAAGCCGAGACATCACCCTGCCAACAAAGGTTCGCCTAGTCAAAGCGATGGTTTTCCCAGTAGCAATGTATGGCTGTGAGAGCTGGACCATAAGAAAGGCAGAGCGCCGAAGAATAGATGCTTTCGAATTATGGTGTTGGAGAAGACTCCTGCGAGTCCCCTGGACTGCAAGGAGATCCAATCGGTCAATCCTCCAGGAAGTCAAACCTGATTGCTCCCTGGAAGGACAAATTCTGAAGCTGAAGCTCAAGTACTTTGGCCACCTCATGAGAAGAGAGGACTCTTTAGAAAAGACCCTCATGCTGGGAAAGATTGAAGGCAAAAGGAGAAGGGGGCAGCAGAGGATGAGATGGTTAGATAGTGTCACCGAAGCAATGAACATGAAATTGGGTGAACTCAGGAAGCTAGTGGAGGACAGGAAGGCCTGGCGTGCTGTGGTCCATGGAGTCGTGAAGAGTCGGACACGACTTAGCGACTGAACAACAACAACATTTTGAGTACAGCGGGCCCTCCTTATCCATGAGCTCAGCATCTGCGGACTTGAATACCTGCAGATGCTGAGCCCACGGATGGGCCTCAGAGGATCTCCTGGACACAGCTGGAAGTGACTTCCCATTGTGTCTGGTAGGTGTTCTGAGATGCAGGAAGGAGTATCTTGGAACTAGTCACACTGCGGTAAACACAAGAACAGAGTAAGCTGCCTTACGCTGAGTCAAGTCATTGGTTCAATCCAGGTCCATCCATCAGTCCATTATTGATACTGACTGAGAGCGCAATCCTAACCTGGATTAGGCTGGCACAGTTAGGCCAGCAAAGTGTGTAAGAACTGCACACCCACTCATGGCCTTTTGGAGAGGGCTCAAATCTTACCTATTTCGTCTGGGTTTTGGATGATGGTTGGTTGTCTGCCCTCTATCCCTCTGGTATATTGTCTGTTCACTCCTCTGGTCAATTGTTTTCCCACCCTCCAAACGGCCTGATATGGAGATTTGGGTCTGGCTTCATTCTTGTTCATTCTCATTGTTCCCGTCAATGTTTAATAGTGTTGTTGTTTTAATCTTGTTTAACTTATTGTGGTTACATTGTACTTTGTTCTCTGTAAGGCGCCTTGGGCATGGGAAAAGCAAGGTATAAATTCTTCAAATAAATACATAAATAAATAAAGTTTGGCCTGCACAAGGGCCACTGAAAAGTATGTTTGGACCACTCTCAGAGAGGTCAGCACACAGATGTGCACCATCCTCCCTGACGCTGAGGGCGCAATCCTGAACAGCGCTGGATTAGCAAGGCTGGCCGGCCAGTGCGCTCCCTTACCGTAGGGGAGGCTCCAGCCTCCCCTATGTGCTCCTTGGATCTGCGCCCACTAAAGAGCGGGCACAGATCCGAGGAGACCGTGCAGCCCGAATCGGGGCCTCGCTGCCTTGCTGATGGGCTTAGGAAGTGGCCATATGGCCACCTCCCAAGCCTGCCCAGGTCCTGCTCAAGTTCCACCTCCCGCCTCCCACCAATCCCCGTCCTGAAACAGGATAGAGAATCCCTTGAGCCAACCGTCTTCGCTTAGCGCAAGGGAGGCACTCCATCAGCACTCTGAAGCCGACGCTGCAATCAGCGTCGGCTTCAGAGCTTCAGTGCCGATGCTGCTCGGCGCCCGCGCACCAGTGCTCCACCCCCTGCGTCGATGCAATGACGTCGCATCGATGCAAGGTGCACACTAGGATTGTGCTGCCCGAGTGGTCCAAATGTGCTTTACCCTTGTGCCAGTCAAACTTTGCTGGCCTAACTGGGTCGGCCTAACTCCAGGTTAGGATTGTACTCTGAAAGTTTCAGAGCCTTACCAGGTATAACAACAGAAAGGAAATAAACACTGCTCCATTTGCAAAGTCCCCCTCTCAAGACAGGGGCTGAAACTGGGCCCTTCTGCATGCAACGAGCTATGACTACTTCCTAAAGAAGAATGGTACAAAAGTATGAATTTTCTGTGGTTCTCAAACTTTTTAGCATCAGGACCCGCTTTTTAGAACGACAATCTGGGACCAACTGGAAGTGATGTCATGGCAGGAAGTACCTTGACACAAGCAAAATAACCACACAGCCCTCCCCCTTTCCAGTGGCCCCTCTTCCTATATTTCCAATTGTGGCTAAACTTGGAGCTACACAACCCACCTGAAATTGTCTCGTGACTCACCTAGTGGGTCCTGACCCACAGTTTGAGAAACACTAATGTAATGTATCCAAGAGAGCTGTGCAGCTTTTGTTGTTTGGTTGGTTTTTTTTAATGCTCTACTTCAAAATTCAACATTTATGCTTGATCAGAGCCATAAGAGGTCAAGTAATTAGAAAAGCCCAGTTTTTGCCCTCTTATGTGCGGGTCTTCCTTGGCCCAAATGTAAAGATGTGGACAATGATTCAGAGTTACACCAGGCTCCAATAGCACTTAAGGCTTATAATAGCTCTTGTTTATTCATCAGGACTGCCTGGGCACACAAAAGGCCAACACCATGGGGGCACTGGAGCCAATTTAACTGCACAAAGCATTTCACGTGCGTATCTTTTCCTTTCTCACAGCAGTCCTGCAAGGTAGGTCGTGTGGACAGAGAACTGAAGTTGAAAGAGGAGGATTTGCCCCAAGGAAAATTCTTGCCATGGCTGAGAAGGTAGAAAAGGGTGCCTGAGCACAAATACACCTTTAGGAACTGATCCCGGAATGAGAAAATATTTTAAAGCTGCAGATGCAAATACTGTATATAAAAGAACAAACTTTTTTCCTTTTTTAAAAATATAGACCTCATAGAAGGTAGAAAAAGTATCTGCATAGAAAAAGTCTAGTGGGTAGCTGCTTGTGTAACTGGAACCAAAAATACAAGTGATGACATTTGAAGCCACTGTAGTCATGACACTGTGTCTCCCTCGTCTTATCAAAAAGATAGGGTGGCTTTGCACAGCCTCACTGCAGATCAAGGGGGAAGCTCAAGACAGGGCCAAGGAAATACAGAAGCAGCATTATCAAGGACTCCCTGTCTCTCTTGTGAACTGCTCTCTTGAGCATGGGCTGTATGGTCCAAATTTGGAATGGAAACGGGAGTTAAAAGGAATGACAATTGCTGCTGGGAAAAGAACAAAGCTAAAACCTACCTTACCATTTTCCCAGGATGCTATTGGTTATACTTTCTTTCTTTAAACAAAACAATGAGTCAAGTAAAACCATCACTGCCTGGCCGATACATTTACATTCAGCCCTTGATTACTGCAACATCAAGTGATGACTAATGTGTGCAAAAGATCCAAACACCAGACAAACAGGATTCTTCACGTCAGTTCATTCACCAGGCTTTTCAGTGTAGTGGGTCACACATTCTTCTGTAAGTCATCGAACACAACATGACAAGAGATCCCTGTCAGGGTGTAGTGAGGGACTAGAAAGGTTTGACTTATCATGAAATGACATCTAAAAAAATTAGATAAATTACTATCCAATAAATAAATAAATAAATTACTATCTATCTATCTATCTATCTATCTATCTATCTATCTATCTATCTA
>JAJKFI010000018.1:1253452-1263961 GCA_029204185.1 Lerista edwardsae | reverse complement strand
CTATCTATCTATCTATCTATCTATCTATCTATCTATCTATCTATCTATCTATCTATCTATCTATCTAAAAGGGAATTACTCCCCCAAAAAATATATATTGCAAACAAGGGTTAATGGAAACCTTATGTACATCCATGCCCTACGTTGGATTTAAAGAGAGGAATTTCCCCCCATTAGAAACCATGGCATGAGGATGGGAAATGTAGAGAGTGGCATGCAGTCTGAACACATATAAGCCAGCACAGCCCCTGTATCCATTTATAAACATACCAGAAGACCTACACCCATTTTAAACCAATAAGGCTGTCACATAGAATTTTACATCAATGTGAGCATTAAAAAAACATTTGCACCTGAAATAAATGAACCTAAGCAATGTTACTAATAATAATTCTAAATCCTGGTCTACTGAAAGATACTCTGCACATGCTCAGGGTGCCACCCACACCTCACTGTTCCAAATAACTTTATTTGAGCTCTATCCTAAATAAAAACCCTCCCCTATTTGTTCACACTCGTTACAGTGACGTGAACAAAACACAAAATCAAGTCTTGCCTCCCAAGTAGCCCTATTTCTTTTTCTGACCCTTTTGTTGGAAGAGCGACAGCATGTGAACTGAGACATCCAGTCTATACAGATAGCAAGTGTGGGAATGTTGGCCTCTACCAGTACGGGGAGTTTGTTGTTTATTTAAAGCAGCGGTCACCAAACCTCATGACCCTTCCCCGTCCCAAGAGGCCCTTGTTGTTCCATGGAAGCGCCGCTCCATTTGCAAGCTGAACTGGTGGCTCTGAGCAGTCTCCTCTATGTCTGGCGTCCTGCACCAGTTCAGCTCGTAAATGGAGCAGCGCTTCCAAGGAACAGTAAGCACAGCTCATATGGTGGAAGGGTGTGTCTAAACCCCAGATCTGGTCCATGTATTGGAGACATCTGGTTTTCAGGTTTGTTGGTTGCTTCCAGTGATGTCATGCAGGGGGAACGCGGGGGAACTCAGTTCCACTAGTTAAAATTAGGGCTGACTCCACACACTTCACTCTCCCTCCTCCCCCCTCCCAATTGCTCTAACCCTTAAGCAATCCCTCATCAAACCAACTCCACTTCTCCCTTCCATTCGCTACACTTTCAGAAATGGACAGCAACGTGCACTGTGCAGCTCTCCAAAGGGCCATCTTAAAAACACTCCCACACTTCGTTACAGCTTGACTGGAAAAGGCTGCTTCGACCTACAGTCAACAATATCTTCATCCCTCCTTAAAGCGCTCGGCAACTGCTTCAGTTCCGTGTTGGAGGCAAGATGGAATTCAACAGATTTAGCAGCTTCATGAATTACCAACTGGCCATCTGGCAGCTGGCACAACTTCTCAATTAGTATAGCAAGCTGCAATCATTTTTATTTTCTCAAATATTCCAGTGATCAGATCTGCTCCTGGAGCTGTAAAAACAAGTATGGAATGTGAAAGAGAAACACTGTTCAAATTAGCGTATTTCAGCCTAATGCAGGGGTTCCCAAGCTTACCTATGCTGCACCACCCTCCAAGCTGCAAGTGTGGAGCCTGGCACTTGGACGTAGTTGGTGATGACGCAGGACCTAAGGACGGCACCACCACTAACTTTTCCAGGTTGCAAGCACACAACACAACCCAGAAAACAGTGTTAAGGGCAGGTGGGCTCTTCATGCAAGGAAAATGCATGGAGGTCTGCCCACCGAGCCAAACCTCTTGCCACTGTTTTCTGGGTTGCACTGTGTGCTCACTGCTGCATCCCGTGACACATCTGTGCAGTCATCGCAACCTCACAGGTACAACCTACAACCCCTTTGGGAACTTCGGGCCTACTGCATTCCTTGGAAGGAAAGGGGAATTCTCACTATTGTGAATGCTACCATTTAAAAACAGCACCGTGAGATTTTCAAATTAATAAAAATCTTAAATATTTCATGCAATCTTTTCCTATTAAGAGCAATGCACAAGTTGACTTGATAATAAGCGTTAGCTGCTTTGGATGTCCATTTGGGGGGGGGGGGAAAGGAGGGCATACATTGAATGAACAAATATTTTCACTTACTTTGTTAAAGGCCCCTGAAATCAACAGAACTCACTTCACTACACATTATATTGAAGTGGAAGCAAGCAATAACTGATCCATGCCACTAGTTTGAAGGAGACTAAGACTGACACTGTGAAATGACTACGTATTTCTGGTCACCTGAATGCCTTAATGGATTTCAGACACACTTAGTATGCAGCGGCGTCATGCAGCCGGAACGCTGGGCGGGAGGAACGGGTGAGCGGCTGCCCACCCATTGCGTTCCGCCATCTTCCCCGCCCCTGCAGGGGCGGGGAAGACAGCGAAACGGACCGGAACACAACGGGCGGGCTGCCGGTCACCCGTTCCTCCCGCCCAGCGTTTCGGCTGCATGACGCCGCTGCTAGTACGTCATGCAACATGTGGACTCAGTAGACCTGGTCAGATACTTGCCACACAAGTAGGTGTAGGTGTGGGAGGAGGAATGCAGTGTGAGTGTGCTGAAAGTCCCCACTGTTGCGAACAGGCTCTCAAAGCCCTATCCCCCAAGGCCAACATTTGTCTGCAGTGATCAATGCTAAACAATACAAGGAGCTCTCCTTTCTATGACTACAACCCTGGAGTGTTCCAGGTGACAATCACAGGGAGAAATTCTCTCCTTGCTCAGCACTTGATGCTGCAGACAAATGCTGATGACAGGAAAGAGGGGAGACCTTTGTTGAGCACAGTGGCAGCAGGGCTGGAGCTTGCTGGCAGATGCACACTGCCCCTCTATGAACAGAGAAATGTCTGAACAAGACTTGGACCGAGATTCAGTCTTAATCTATACATGAGTCATGTCTGGTCTTCCATACAACACACACCTTCCACCACTTCAGTAAGGCTACTGGAATCCATCCTAAAAAAGTGCACATATTTTAGAAATCTGACCGTTTCAGATTTCACTAAAATAAAAACCGGTTATAGTCCATTACAAATTAAGAGAGGGGGGATCGCATTACTCAATAAAAGTAATGGAGCTAACAGGAACACATGGAATGGGAGAAAGACTAAGGGCACAATCCTAACCTGGAGTTAGGCCAGCAAAGTTTGGCCGGCACAAGGGCCACCGTAAAGCGCATTTGGACCACTCTCGGAGTCAGGGAGGATGGCTCATGTCTGTCACGTCTGCCTCCCAGCTCCTGCTAACCTAGCAGTTCAAAAGCACGTAAAAATGCGAGTAGATAAATAGGTACCACTTCGGTCGGAAGGTAACGGCATTTTGTGCGCCTTGGTGTATAGTCATGCCGGCTTCATGGCAATGGAAACTTATCCTCAAATGCCGGCTCTTCAGCTTAGAAACAGAGATGAGCACCACCCCCTACAATTGGTCACGACTAGACCATTCAGTCGTGGGGAAACCTTTACCTTTTGCCTATTAGATTCTGCACGGATGGAAAGAAGCCCATGCAAGGGAAACGGCCTACTTGCTCCTTTTCGTGACAGGTTCCTACCCTGGAGTTTTGGCAATTCCCCCTGCACCCAATTCCAACCCTTTTCTCATCAGTGAATACCTTCAGGAGTGGCTTTGGGTGGTTGGAGGGGATTAGGGCTAGAACCACCTAGCTTTACTCGACTTAAACAATTTCATTTTACACGCTGCTCAAGCCTCTGTTTTTATACTTTTTGCTATGGGGGAAGGGTTGTCTTCTGGAGCATTTGCTGAGCTCCATGGTCATTGAATTGGGACAATTCTAGTGGCATTGCGCATGTATGTCCATTTCAGCTTGTCAGTTTCAGTTGCATAACCCACCAAAAATCAGGTCATGAACCACTGGTGGGTCCTAAACCACAGTTTGGGAAACACGGTTTTAGACAATGACACACACACAGAGACAGAGCTCTGTTCTATATTCGAGAGTCTGAAACTATGGTAATCATTGAGAATTCATTTTCAGTATCATTCATTGCTTTAATACCACTTTGCTTTGCCATTCAGAGATAGATCTTAATGTTTTTTTTTTAAAAAAAATCTAATTCCAGTTGAATCGTTAAGAACCACCACTTATTATGCAATAACAAACATACAAGAATGACCACTCAAGATCACAGTCTGTACTCTGTCCTTCCAATGGTAGACGATTAAGATGCTCCATTACATTAGTGCAAGGGAATAATCGAATATTCTGTTCTTAGTCACCCAAATCCATGCTTCCTTACTGGAATTTTTAAAAGTCAATTTAGGGCAAGACTATCTTACTGAGTTTTTGGCTCAAGTTTAAAATTACATAGAAACATCCAGCAAGTGAGATTATCTCTTTTTTTGGCTTCTTCTAAATGCAAGACACGAAAGAACCCAAAGTGCAATTTCTGGAAGGCAAAGCCGTGCATTGCACTTTTGCATTATGAGGGAAGTTCTGAAGCTTTATGAGGAATATTCTGGACCAAGGATCTACTCTCCTGCAGCAAGAGTGTGGCATTCATGCCTCCTTCCATCATCCATCTACCCCACACATCTCCAGAGCACAGATCTCCATCAGGATAGATTAGGAATTGTACCAGGTCACTGACTGGAACTTGATATTCAGTCAAAAGGCCTTGGGGCAGCTGTCCCACTTTGCCAAGTACTGATGCTGATCGTGCACAAAGGGGAATTGTTCATTATGGAACTTCTAGATCCCACCTCCATATAATTGAGAAAATGTCTTATGCGCGATGAATTGCAGCTCCAGATCACCATGTTGCTTTATTGACATGGTGTCCTGAAGTCCTGACACAGTTCCACATGCCCCCTACTGCAAGGCAGCTGCAGAATTCTCCATGGAACAGCGAAGTGCTGGCATCTGAATTATGCCACTCAAGTCTTTACAGCAGGGAGTCCTCAAACTATCAACAGCCAAGGCCACGCCGCACAGACCTTGCTTTTATGAAGGGCCAGAACGGTACAGTTACAGAAGACATGGACTTGTATGTATTCTGGACATAACTAAGCCTTTTTCAGAATAGGAGAAAAATATTGGGAAAATATTGTAAAATTTGCAGCTGTGCAGTTTTTGCGTGCTCTTTCCAAGAAGGTGTGTAGCAGCAGGTGGGGAAGGCGAAGAGCACGGAGTGGGGCACATGGGATGACAACGTACCTGGGCTCAGGGGGCCGGTCAAAATGCAAAGCTGGGCCAGATATGGCCTGGGAACCCTTGCGTTCATGGGGTCTGCAAGATGCCTTGCAACAACAACAAAAAAATCATGAAAAATGAAATGAAACATTAGTTGAAGACAGATGCTAAAACTGCACAACAATAAAGCAACATTCAAAACAGAGTGGGAAAAATAACACTGGTGTGCAACAAAAACATCAATACCTCAACTTAATGCTTTAAGCTTCATACCAGAAAAAAAGATGAAACTAGCCTTTAGAAAATAAACCATGACTGCAGCAACAGACAAGCGTACCTTTTGGTGCTCCTAAACTGCCTTTCACTTGCCAAGAAAATGACCAGAGAATAATGTGAAAAGAGAGGTGCATAATCACAATTCATGAAACCCTTTAAAAAGAAAAAAAACAGATTTTTTTTCAAAAGCAAGACAGAACAGAAGCTGCTTGCGATCTTCTCGAGTCAGTTTCATCCCTCCTTTGAAATTTGTGAGAAGCAGCACAAACAGGCCCCCCTTCCATGCATTCAGTTTATCTAGTTATCAAGCAGGAGCAGAGCTAGTTAAGAGTGAAGCCTAGAAGTGGTGACGAAATTATGTATATCAGAAAACGCAACAAACCAAAAGATGGCCCAGAGTCCAGAAACTGCAGGACTGATTCTGGACCCCGAAGGGTTTTGAATGCATATGTGAAAAAGAGAATGAATGCATCTGTCACTTCTTTGGCAAGTCAATATTTAAAGTTGATGTAGATAACAAAAGCAGTACCATTTAAGGAGAACCTATATAACATGTTTTCTAAATGGCACTTTTCACCAGATAAACTCAAAAAATGTACACAGGAATATCAAATAAGTGTTGGAAATATAAGAAATCAGATGGTACGTAATCATATGTGGTGGACCTGTGAAGAAGCAAAGAAATTTTGGAGAATGGTGCATGAAATGTTACAAACAATTTTAAAACGTGTAGTTCCTTTCAAACCGGAATTATTCCTCCTAAACATTATGCCAACAATACAAGATAGAAATAAAAAACATATTATTGTACATATTATTACAGCAGCAAGATTAATATATGCTAAATGTGGAAATGTATAGATGTACCAAATTTAGATAAATTGAAAGACGAAGTGTATGAAACTGCGGAAATGGACATCTTAACAGAAAGAATGAGAGAGGGCAATTTAGAGAAGATAAAAAATTATTGGAAGCCTTTTTATGACTGGAAAGAAAATCAAAACAGATGATAATAATAGAAGAAACAAAATAAATGTTAACTGATATATTGTAATGTTAAAGGAAGATAAGTTAAGAAAGAAACATTAAGTGATAAAAAATGTATTATGCTGGCAAATTGTAATGGCAACTTTCCTTGGGTATGTCCTAAATTAACCCTAACCAAGGTATTCCTCTTTCCAATACCCTTATCCTGATTCTTAAACAGATAAAATAAAAATTAAAAATATATATTTAAAGTTGATGTTTCAGGAGCCATACATTTGCTTTGGAACAAAAAATGGGAGAAGATGTCCCACTGAGCACACCCAATGCCAACATACGTTGTTGTTGGGGGGGGGGGGGCGGCGGCTTCTGACTGAATGTTAATGCAGAAACCACAAAATTATGTCAGCCTCAAAACCTAACATGTAGTAGGACCCTTTAACCACCGATGAAGTTCCTGCTATTCTATTGTGTTTATGATATACAGTCATAATATCATGCTAAGATGCTTCCACCTCCTGATGGGAAAAGAATCCAGAATCTTATTGCAAGTAGTAAATACTGAATTTCAAATTAATGAAACCTGTAGGGGTAAAATTGAAATAGACTCTCACTAGTCTGAAGTCAAACAGCACAATCCTAGGCATGTTTACTCAAAGTAAGACCCATTCAATTTAGGGCACAATCCTAACCTGGGGTTAGGCAGGCACAGTTAGGCCAGCAAAGTTTGGCCAGCCCAAAGGACACCAAAAAGTATGTTTGGACCAGTTTTGATGTCAGAGAGATCAGCACATAGATGTGCGCCATCCTCCCTAACTGGTTCAAATGCACTTTATGGTGGCTGTTGCGCCAGTCAAACTTTGCTGACCTAACTGTGCCAGCTTAACTCCAGGTTAGGATTGCACCCAATGGCCTATAGGTCACTTCCTAGCACATCCGAAATGGGGGAAAATGGCAGCCTGCCTGGAAAGGCATCAACACTCCAGTTCCACACTTTCCTGGACCCCTGTTATATATTGGCTGTTACACTGGCTAGTCTTTAATCCAGGCACAGGGCTGGAAGCAGCTGCTGCAACAACCTCTGGGAGCTGTAGTTGGGGACATTCGTGGCATCCCCGGCAGAACGCAAAGTGCTGCTCACACTGGGGACAGAAAACGCAACAAACCAAAAGATGGCCCAGAGTCCAGAAACTGCAGGACTGATTCTGGACCCCGAAGGGTTTTGAATGCATATGTGAAAAAGAGAATGAATGCATCTGTCATTCATCTGTCACAGGCCAGAGTTTGGCACCCCTTGTTTTAGTCCTCTACTAAAGAGGCCAATTTTCATCATGGTGCATATTTTTCCGTGCCAGGAAGCAATTTTACATTTGAGTACTTTGAAAATCCATGGGTCAATGTTGTCTGGCTCCATAATATGCCATTTTTTAAAAAAAATTATCTGTCTCCTCTAATGACCTCTGTAAAAACACTGATTTGGATACTTCTATTCCATATAGAATTCAATAGTCTTCAATTGCATCTTCCACAGCAAAGACCAACAAAAGCCTAAACACAACTAACAGCCCAATCCTAACTAAGTCCCCGTGCAGTGAGGCAGCGGCTCCAGTGCAGCTTCTGCTGTATGCTGCAGGGGTTTTTTTGGCCACTGGGGTCCTCCTTGGGGTAAGGGAACCCCCAGCAGATGCTATGGGTCAACTCAGATGTGCAACCAGCTTGATCACTGACACAAGTCTGAATTGCTCCATGAATGTGGATCAGGGTCAAGAAAGGGGTTCAGATTCAACTTGAGCCACCACCACGGATCTTGCCCCCTGCCAGGCCTGATCCACCCACCTCTTGCTATCTAACACCCTGTTCCACCCCTTGCATGGCTTTATCTGCTCCAGTAGGTCTTCGGTCATTTGCCAGCATGTAGGAGGCTGCTTGAGCCTCCCCGCCAGCAGCCCAGCAGTGCGTGCCATAAAGCAGCCTCTGTCAGCACAGCATGCATTGCGCTGGCGCCCAGCCCAGTCAGGATTGGGCTGCAATTCATTCAGCTTGTCTGCAATAACTGCATCTTCCTTCTGTATTCCCTTCACATATTTGCTGTCTTTTAAGGTCCACCCTCACTGGTTTCCTGCTGTCTTTAAAGGAATACTTGCTGTTTGTTTTTATACCCTGAACTGCATAAAAGTAACAGATGCATCTCTTTACTTTTCTCCGCTGCTTCCAAAAGGAACATTTGAAATGTTTGTTTATTACAATAGTCATCTCTCAGCTTTGCAGCCTTGAAAAACATAGCTACCCCACTCTTTTATATTATTTTCCCCACAAGGACACAACGGAAGTAAAAAATAGGAGTATAGATAGACACAGTTAGATAGGATAGCTAACTGTGCAATTCTAGACAGATCTACTTAGAAGTAAGTTTCACTGTATCTAGTTGCAGCTTATTCCCAGGAAAGTGTTACAGCAGAGGTCCCCAAACTGGGGCATCATAACACCCCAGTCAGGGAACCCCCGTCTCTCCCCCCTTAAGAGGCAGGGCAATGGTGGTGACTTGCCCTAGAAGCTGTTCTGAAGTGCAGGGAGCCCTGCAGAATTGGCTTTGGGCTCCCCACACTCTCTGAAGGGCCGACGCTGCCAGGGATAAGTTTTTAAAAGCCCTTTTGTCCCTGGTGGCACTGTGGTCATGGCAATCGCATCACTGCCAGTGCCCCACCACTGCCCATACTTACAGCATCCAAAACTCTCCCTGAAAGTTTGGGAATGGCTGCATTATACGCTTTCATGCATAGATGCATTTCAGATGCATCTAAGAAACCATGGTTCTATGCTGCCAACCATTTTATCATGCCAAGTGTGCATGTTGGCTACTACACATATTACGTTTTTATACACAAACACACTGCCCACACATACTAATTTTTGTCACAATCCTAGAACCAGCTTTTTACATTACTTGCCCTACAAAATAGTTCCAGTCTGAGTATGTACATCCAAATGCACAACCTGGATAGCAGCGGAGCCAAAAATGGATGAACATCTTAAATTTGCAAAGGTGGAGGCATATTAGGAGAAGGAAGTGGTAGGGAGCCTGAACTTGAAGAAACAGCTGCTCTACATGCTGATAATATAACAGTAATCAGCATTTACCCAAAGAATAAAAAGGTAAAGGTTTCCCCACAACCGAATGGTCTAGTCGTGACCAACTGTAGGGGGCGGTGCTCATCTCCGTTCCAAAGCCTGTAGAGCCGGCGTTTTATCCGAGGACAAGCTTCCGTGGTCATGTGGCCGGCATGACTCTATGCCGCAGCGCATGGAACGCTGTTACCTTCCCACCGAAGTGGTCCCTATTTATCTCCTTGCATTTAGGTGCTTTCGAACTGCTAGGTTGGCAGGAGCTGGGACAAGCAACGGGAGCTCACTCCATCACACAGTCTTGAACTCCCAACCTTGCGGTCAGAAAGCCCAGCAGCAGCGGATTAACTCGCTGCACCACCACGACCCAAAGAATACACAGGTCCTAAAGGCAACATTAGAGTACTCACAATTCAACCAGCAGTGATGCTGCATTCTCAGGTATTTCAAGAACTTCTATTCCAATGGTCTTCAACCTTTTTCATGCCACACCCCAATATATAAATAAATGAAGTTTGAGACTCAGGACCCCACTGTTAATCCCACTCCCACCCAAGACCCTATTTGCCCACTCCCCACTCCCAGCAAGGTTCACTGTAACCAGATATTCTTATCAGAGAGCAGAAAAAGTCACCATGAAGCCTGGCACTAGGGAAAGCTATTTTAACACAATTTCTAAGAACCTAACCAGGACCTAACCAATCTCCTAGTACCTGAAGGGGTATATCAGATCCCTTCCCCTTTACATGGTGGGTGCTTTAGTCTAGCGGTCTTTAACCTTTTTAATTCCCATAAGTTGCTGCAACCCCACAACTGAGGCTTTGTGACCTCAATGGGTCACTCAAGGTTGAGGAACACTGTTCTATCAATATTTTCATCAAATTTACAGGCAACTATTACATGTGCACACTCACGCATACACTCTCTCTCTCTCTCTCTCTCTCTCTCTCTCTCTCTCTCACACACACACACACACACACACACACACACACACACACACACACACAC
>JAJKFI010000018.1:1206792-1251888 GCA_029204185.1 Lerista edwardsae | reverse complement strand
ACACACACACACACACACACACACACACACACACACACACACACTGATGAGGAGAGGAGTTTAGAAATAAACACCTGTCTTCCGGTTAATTGTTAAATTAGCATCTGCAAAACATAAGCTTAAAGGCAAAAATCAACTGGTTGTTTGCATTGTCCTCACTATAAATACATTGTTTCTGCCTGTAGCCACCTCCCTCCAAACCTAGTTCCAGAGCAGAGGACAAAGGGAGCAGAAATCCTTTTGATAAGCAGTCCTTTTCCTTTACTCATAAAATGGCATATTTGCATCTGTGTGTTTTAAACACAGGCAAAGTTAGACACCGCAATGATGCTCTCTCCACTTTTTAAAAATTTTGAATAAGTAGATATATTTTACTGTATACTTTTATAGCAGCAGTTCCCAAAGTCCCACTCGGACGTTGTGAATGTTATAAGTTGCTACAGGGGCAGGGATTGGGACTGGAGATGGTGTCTCAACTGTGCTGCAGTGATTGCGGTGCCACAGGCACCCTTGATCATTTTTACTTACCTGGTGGGTCAGAGGAGCTATCAGAAGGGTTGGGGAGGCCCGCAGCCGCCTCTGCAGTTTCCCTGAGCCAAAGTGAAGACCCATTTTGCACTCAAAAGCACACTTCCAGGTTTCACACAAAATTCAGAAGTGCACTTTTGAGAGCAAAACGGGGCTTCTCTTTGGCTCAGGGAGACTCGCAGAGGGGGCTGCAGGCCTCCCCAACCCTTCTGACAGGGGTGTCAAACACAAGGCCCACATACCTAATGTGGCCCCCGGAAGAAATGAATTCAGCCCCCCCCATTATAATTGGGCTCTCCCAGCATGATAATTGGGCTCTCATTTTGAAAATATGAACAATGTACACATTTTCTCTTCTCTCATTTGTGGCTAATGAGTTTCCATGTGCTTATTTCTGGCCATCATCTGTTCAATAATGATGTCACTTTCTGCTTAATGATGTCACTTTTGGCCCTCAGCAGGCCCCATGAATGTGGACATCAGCCCTCTGTATGAAACAAGTTTGAGATCCCTGATCTACATGATCAAATTACCATCAGCACCAGCAGCTGCACATGAGCATATCTCGTTTTTCCACCTGGCTGCCACATGAAAACCCGAAGTCTTCGGACATCCCGGAAAGTGTAAAACCAATGCTGGGTAAAACAAAAGCTTGGGCATGTGTGACTAAATACCTTCTAGCTTGTTCATCTGGCCTGTTGGTTCCTTGATCTTAGCATCCTGAGTCACTTCAATAAAGGAGGAGAATAGAAGGGGCATAAGCTCTGCTTTTGCAGGGTTGAGTTATTAATGCCCCACGCCGGAATTCTGAGATTTAACAACTTACTACAAATTTAACAACTTACAACTTATACCCACCCCAGTTGCTGCCGATTTATAAAAATTGAAGCAGCACCCAAGAAATGGAAACTACAAAAATAGGTTGGTTGATTCAGCTTTGATTACATTATGTTTTAATGATATACTGAAACATGCACTGTTTTCAGCTTCCCTGGTCTGTACATTAGGTAGCCTTCTCCTTGGGTGATATTAGGTGCCTCAGGCAACTCCCTACATGCTAAATGATGCAACTTAGGGGGTACCTTCACTTATATGTTCTTCCCTGTTCTTTATTGACCCAGGAGAAAAACTCTGGTCCACATTCCTTCACCCAAATAAGATCTACACAGACAAGCAGCAAAGCCATTGACAAACCCACTTTCTGGAACACACCTGTCAAAGGAGATTCCCCAAGCACCCCAACTGCTTTCTATCAATTGCTGAAAACATTTCTAAAATTCAAGACCATTTGAAATAGACATGAGATATACCAACTACCATTTTCTAGATTTGTTCTATGGTGATGATGTAAAGGGTGACCAGGTCCAGCTCTCTCTCTCTCTCTCTCTCTCTCTCTCTCTCTCTCTCTCCCCTCACCAGCCCTCCCTCCATCTTGGGGACCCCTTAGAGTTTTATGCCAGGAGGACCTTCCCCTCACAACCATTTCAAGAACTTGACAAAATGGTTGTCAGAAGATTGGGCAAAGGGAAGAGAACCAAAGTAAGAAGGAAGACATCCAACCTCCATCTAAACGTGCCTGTGCCAGAAAACTTCATCAGCAATGCGCACGAACTGTATATAGTGTTTCTTTGTCTGTATAGTTATCTTAATAAAGATGTCCCCAAATATCAGCCCTTATGTCATTCATCCTTTCCAGTATCACCCACTGAAACCTCTTTTGACTGTAGGGTGTTTCCAAACCCTTTGCCTACCTCTCACCTATTGTCTTAGGCTTCAGCTGTCTTACCCCAGTGATTAACCTCTTTATCACCATGGTGCCAGACCCACATTCCATTGATTATCATAAATCTCCCCTTGCTCGACCTGGGGGAGGGGGGAGGACAGCAGCAAGCAACCAACCAAAAGTCATAATGTCCCAAACAACCAACCAGGGTCCCCAAAATCCCAGGTCCACCAATAATCCAGTCTGCAATAATCAAGTGTACGTTATTGGTTGGTTGGTTGTATCCCTATTTACATGCTAGACTGTATAAATGCCTGTTGCAACTGTGTATCATTACACAGGTCCATGTCATTTTTTCTGCATGGTATGCTGCTTGCATCCTGTGTCATTCTATTGCAATACAATTATTTTTCTTTGGAAACATCAAAGTCCAGCTGGCATTCTTTTTGTTGCCTTCCAGCTTTTGGGAAGGGTTGGCTTATATTAGGGAAGATTTGGCTTTAACTTTCACAGGAGAAAAACGCACGTCGGGGAAACGGAACCTCACTCAATCTGGCAGGCTTCTGTCTCTTTCCTTAAAGGGGCAGAAGCATCAAGGGAATCTCTCTCATTGCAGGGTGATTTCCACACAAGAGTTAGCCAAAAGCTAACAAAAGAGTTAGTATAGCCACGCCAGCCAAAAGCTGCTGAAGTTGGGCCAGATCTGTGACAGTCAGAGAGCACTTTACACCGAGGCTGTATAGTAAAGGGCTCTGGGAAGAGGCTGTGCAGTTTGTTTGTGGAGTTCAGCAAACGGCACTTCACTGACACCAGATAAATGTTGCACAGCAGCAGTAGCAGTTTCCTAAGCAATTCAGGATGAGATTGTTGCTACAGACAGGAAGTTTCTCTTTGCCTGCCTTGGAGTGCGGAGGAACCTCACAAGGTTACCTATGCAATGCTGAGAGATTCATATCTGTCTGCAAGTAATATCCCCAACACGCTTGCTTCTGAAACACCATCCCTGCCGACTCCTTCTCATCCACCTCCATGGCACTACCGTGTGTGTCTCCTGACCACTCCTATTAAACATGTCTGGAGCGTGTTCCCCAGCTGGGCAGCAACAACAACTTCTCTAGCAAATCTCATCTTTTGGCAAACCAGGTCAAGCCACAGAGAGCAGAAACACAAGCCAGGCTAAAGCAGTGCAAAAATCAAGAATGCTCCTTCCTCCACCAGCTGCAAAATATCACACATACCCACACCCACACCCACAGAACCCCAACAACAAAAAATCACCAGTTCTAGTGCTTGATTGAGCTTGATATACAAAGTTATGCAAAGTCAACAGGTATTGAAGTCTTGGGTTTGAATCACAAGTTCCAATCCATACTGCATTCGTTCTTGCAATTATATTATGATTATTATTCCACTTAATGAAAGAACATTTGAACCCAGGTCTCCCACCCGGTGGCATTCTGCCGCCTAAAGATTGCAGAGCATGGAAGCTGCAGAAGTTTACAATGTATCACTAAGAACAATAGCCGTGAGCATACTTTATTCCCCTTTTCCCGTATATAAGAACAATGCAATCTGATGCATGTTTACTCGCATAAGTTAGTCTGGGTGTTCAATTAAGCTTACTCCCAAGAAACTCCACAGAACTGCACCCTAATACACATTGGGCCTGCTATAGTTTTGCTTCGTCACATTAAAGCATATAGGAAGGACCGTCATACTCCAAAAGTCACTACAGATTACAGTTAGATAAAGGGATAAATGGCCAACTCCCTTTCTTGCCTAATTATTCCACACCCATAAGAATTGTCAGCAAGTTCCCCGTTGCTCTCTATCTACCGATTACTCTACTTTAACATGTACAAAATGCTCTTACCCTGAAAGGTAACTCGAGTTTCTCCTTGTGTGGGACGTGGTCCAGAGTGCCATCTGTACTGCTCCTTTTCAAATTTGTGGTGACATCAGGCACGTTGCTGAAATCTGCATGCAAGAGAAAAACAAAGGATCAGAGACTTAGATCACCAGAAGCAGAAAGGTATAATATGCTTCATTCATAAAAGCTTTCTGACTGTAGAGGGAAAAAGCCACACACACACAGTGTTGAAAGATTTGCTTCGTTGAAGGGGAAAAAAGAGCAGTAGGGCTAACACAGCCTCTCTGAAGTAATGCATAGATTTGATCAGCTAAAATAAAGTTCTTCTTTCTCAATTCCTTATGTAGCATCATCTGTCTACAATGTAGCACATTTTGTGCCAGCAGAAAGGAACAACCAATAAAAATGACTGCATGTATCAAGTGATTCTCTTGGATGAACACAATGTTCCAAATATGACATGGTTCTTAAATTCATTAGTGGGCCAAATTGCAGGAGGGGAATCACATTGGCTTCCTTCTTGTATATATCTTGTATATGACAGTGGTTTGAAAAAATGGCTATAACCGTGCAAAGAGATGCCCATAGTAAAGCCACTGGCAGGCTTTAAGTAGAAAGACAACTGGGAATAGTTCACATCACTCAGGAATGAATAAACCCAGATCTCCAACTAAGTGCATGAAAATTCTGTACTTATATTATTTATGCCAAAGTGTATTAGCACTCTCTGAGAGAGAGGCCAGCACACAGACGTGAGCCATCCTCCCTGACGGGCAGCACAATCCTATTGCGCCCCTTGCATCGATGCTATGTCATAACATCGATGCAAGGGGCAGAGTGCAACGCGGAGGCACCGATCTGCACCCTGTGTCTGCGCTCCAGCAACAGGACCAGCGCAGCAGGCAGCGCTAGTCCTGTTGAGCCCGTGCTGAGCCTCTCTTGCGTCGGCTGAAGCCAGCCAGCGCGAGAGAGGCTCAGCGCGGAGCAAGAAGCGGGATTGGCGGCGGGAGGGAGTTTCTGGGTGGGGAGAAGGCAGGCTTGGGAGGTGGCCATACAGCCGCTTCCTAAGCCTGGTTCAGGAGGCTGCAGGGCCCCAATTCGGGCCTCACAGTCTCCTCAGACCTGCGCCTGCTGTTTAGCAAGCGCAGATCCGAAGAGTGCATAGGGGAGACTGGAGCCTCCCCTACGGTAAAGGAGCACACGCTCCCTTGCCATGGGGAGGCTCCAGCCTCTCCTAAGCAGCTTGGATATGGCGCTGGCCCCATTGGCCTCGCCAGTCCAGAGCTGCTTAGGATTGCGCCCTCAGAGTGGTCCAAATGTGCTTTACGGTGGCCCTTGCACCAGCCAAACTAGGCTGGCCTAACTGTGCCGGCCTCTCCAAGTTAGGACTGCGCCTTCATTCATTCATGGCAACAACTTCATTGGAACAATTGTGGTGGTGGGGACACAGGGGCTTTTTTGTACTTACCCTGCCTGTGGTGGCCTACATGGGGGTGCAGAGAGAGCCATGGTGCCCTCTGCAGAGCTTCCCATGATTCAAAATGTTGAAATAATGCTATTGTGACCTACTTCTGGCAATCATGAAACTGTAAGTGGGTTGCAGTGGCATTTTCCCCAATATTTTGAGGCATGGGAAGCCCAACAGACAGCTCTGCAGACCTCTTTGCACCCCATCTTTGCACTTTGAGGCCATCGCAGGTGAGGTCAGTAAAAAAAGCCCCTGTGTCCCCACCAGTGGCACAATCATTTTGATTGCGTCATCACCATCCTTCTGCTCCTTAAGGGGGCAGCGGCAGGGTTTCTCAGGCTGGTGGGTCATGACCCACCAGTTTGAGAATCCCTGACTTAGAGTATAGTCAGGAGCTTAGGTCAGACATGTTGCAAGAAGTTTTTTTAAAGCAACACAATTGCCCTGTGAACTGTATATTCAAACTACTTTCCAAATCCAAAACAGGAGCATACGTGTGTTTGCCAACTAGACTTTCCTTGCACATGACAAGTGCTATTAATTGTCTCTGTAAAATTTACATTCTGGACTACATAGCACTATATTTTTAAAATGTTTAATGTTGTGTTGTTGATTATGACAGATCGTTTTTGTAATTTTTCCTATCACATTCAACATGATATATACAGCTAAAAATATATATATATGTGGAATTGTGTTCCCTCCATTTGTTATGTTGAGACCTGCGGTGCCACAGGGGCAGCAGGCAGGCTGGCATGGCACCTACCAGCCCTCTGTTATTGCTGTCACAGTACCAAGTATATCATGGGTTGGGGTGTGTGTGAATGGATGGTCTGATTTGGCCATCAGCCCTAAACATATGCTACACAGCATGTGCTGCAAGGCTACTAGAAGGGCAAAAAACCCTCTCAAGAAAACTGCTAAGCAAGTTGCAGTTAGTGATTATATCCAAGATTTCCAGATTTGCTAGTTATTAAGACCAGATCCAAGTATGCTACTAACACACATCTGACCTCATGGACGACAGGAGGTGAACTAGCAAACACATGGGGTTAATTATATTGGGATGCAGTTGCAGATCCAATAGTCTTTGGACAAATGCTCAATGGCTATATTTCAGCCTACTCATCATTAGTTTTACCTTCAGAATTACAACAGAAAGTTTCAAAGTGTTAGGACATTCTACACTTCCTTGCTACGAACTTTGTATCTTGCATTGTTTCAATGGACTGCTGACAAAAGGCACTTGCAAACCACAGGGCACTCAGAACAGCAAATGACTGTAGCAAGAGCCGCAGCATATCGGTGTTTGATGGCACTCAGTTCAGGATGCACCAATGTTTTGATAAGTTACCTCCTGAATTGTATTACTTACATCATGTTGTGCTGTGTTAGCAGGCCGATAAATGATTCACCCTCATTCAAGAAAATGATAATGTCACCGCCAGAATTCAAAGAGAACGCCACATTTCCCAAGCCAGTTCATTACTCAATTCAAGCAGAGCCAACCCCGCACAGACAGGTTGGTCTGTGAAAGAGGAAGAGCAAATCCAAGGTTTCTCTTCCACAGAGATACAGACCACACAACAGCCAAGACAACATGAAGCCTATCTGAGCACAGGCAAAAGTTACAAACCAGTGCGTGTTCTTCACAGAGGGGCGTGTTGTTTTTTTTAGGGGTGTCTATGACCAGGAAAAAGGGGACATGGTGGCACAGCAAGTTAATCCGCTGTTGCTGGGCTTTCAACCACAAGGTTGGGAGTTCGAGACTGTGCGACGGAGTGAGCTCCTGTTGCTTGTCCCAGCTCCTGCCAACCTAGCAGTTCGAAAGCACCTAAAAAACAGGGACCACTTCGGTGGGAAGGTAACGGCGTTCCGTGCGCTACGGCGTAGAGTCATGCTGGCCACATGATCGGACAAAAACGCTGGCTCTACAGGCTTTGAAACGGAGATGAGCACCGCCCCCTACAGTTGGTCATGACTAGACCATTCGGTCGTGGGGAAACCTTTACCTTTATGACCAGGAAAAGCAAACCAGGAATAAAGCGAAATAAATGCATCCATCTTTCATGGAGGAAGCCAGCCTTTCCACCATGTAGGAAGAGATCGCAGATGCAAACTTCACATGTCGCCTTATCCCGTTTAATTAATGAAGGCTTAATTACATTCTAATCAGCACTGCTCTTACCAACTCTCTGCAAATGAAGGGGAAATTACAATGAGGGATGAGGAGGAATGGGGAGCTTTTAAATAGCTGCCTGCTGGGATGTCTTCCCACCACTCCTCGTTTGGCAGTTGTTCTATTTTGAACATTCACCCATTGGAACAAGTGTCTCATTGCTCATCAGCAACACATCAAGGGGTATCAAATGTCAAGAATGTGGTAGGTGGCAAAGACTTCCTCAGTTCTAAGCCCGATGAAGGAGGTGCGCCTCACCTTCTCCTCTATTGACAGTAGTGGAAAGGAGAGAGATGGCAGTCTAAAAATAAAAGCAGATGGCACAGCAAAATTAGATGTACCCAACTTCTTGCAAACGAGGAGCGCTGCATAGGCAATTTGTTCCAATTTCTAGGTCAGGCCTGTGGGATTCACAGTGCGCACTGCCTACAAACAGAGAAAGCAAGCTTAACTCAATCTTCTTGTTCAACAACGGATGCTCTCAGGGGAAATGGCCGTAACAGAGGGAACGGAGGAAATGCAAGCGCCTGAAGAAAAAATGAGGGTTATGCCATACTACGCACTCTTAGCACTGCTTTAGCACTGGGGCATGGTTTTTCACAATCAGCTTGTACATTTCAGGGCTTCCATTCAAGGCAGCATTATTGTCCCTGTCTCACATATGGGGACTGAGGGGAAACCACTAACAAAGATGAGATTCAAACACTAAACATGTTCAGTCTGAGCCATTACATGACATCAGTCCTCTTGAAGTGAGCTCTGGGTGCTTAGGTTACAATCAAGTCACTTGCTTGAGCAGAGGCTGCAAGTTAGTAGCTTTAGTCCAATCTATTCGTATGTGTTCCGGAACAGCAAGAATCACAAATCCCATAATTAGCTCCCTCCGACTCTAAAAAGAGATGTTCCGTCTCATCCCCTGACAGTAATAACTTACGGTTCATGGCAAGAAAACCTCTCCATTGCATCCTTTAGGACACAAAATGTTTTGTGCATCTTTTAGGACAGCACATTATTTACAGATTACAGCTCAACCCCACACCAAGTGCTTTCTTGAAGCACCACAAGTACTCCCAGCAAATTATTTGTTGTATTATAGCACCCTCTGTGCACATTGGTTCCCCTTTCCATAGGTAGAGGTGTTTGGTATTATTTGTATGCAGATCCCAGAAAGCAGTGCTATGAGTTTTTATTCCAAGTTCTAAGTTCTCATTTTCATTCATTTTAACTGCTTTAAAAGTGTACTAGGTAAGGGATATAATGTCAGCAACAGTATTATTTCTAATTGGAAAAGTAATCAACTTTAATTTCTGGAAAATATCTTGAACACCATAATGCGGTGTTCACCCAAAAGGTGGTGTTCTGTGTTTGTAACAAAACAACAACAACAACAACAACAACAACAACAACAAGCAAAGAAATCCACCCCTACCTAGAGGGGGGGGGGAAATCCTTGTGTATGGACAGGAGGTGATTCAGAAATAGCTGAACTGCCATTATTGGTCTTTTCAGGAGGAGAAGAGCTACTTGCAGAGACAGCCTTGACCAGGAAAGCAAACCTCATGAAGCAAAATGTAGCGTATACCCTAAAAATGGCTGACAAAGGATGCTTAATCTACAGTAGATACCCATCTATAAGGCAAGAAATTTTTGCAAATAAATGAGCTATAAATTGCCACCTCCCCTTATCAAAGGGTCAGTCAAAAGTCATGGCAGTTCAGGAGTTTCCAGCTGTTGATTGTCTGCAGGCCATTTTTTATGCTTACAGAGAAGCTGTCCTTTGATCTCTTTTCATTGTTTATATTGGTCCAAACTCTGTAGCCATCTCTGCTGTTAACTCCTTAACTCCCTAGCCATTAACTCTCTTTCTGAAGTTGCCATAGTATGGTATTTTTAAGCCCGTGGGTTTTTTCCCCTTCGATTTGAATCTGTTCCCCCCATCACATCAATTCAATGCTATCTGTCTTGTGTCATTATTTGGGGGGTGCTTTATACTGCTCTTCACAAACGCTATTTCTCATACTCTCCCCTCACTGCAGTAAATGGCTCCAGACCTTCTCAGTGTGGGAGAAATAAGGGAGGGTAAAATCAGACAAAATTATAGATAGACACCCTCCTCAGTTTTATTCCTCGACTTATCTGAGGGGAATAGAAAATTCCATGATTTTGGTTCAAAACCTGCCAACTTATCTATGAGGTAGACTTATACTCGCATATCTGCTGTACATGAGTTTAGCCCCAGAATTAAAATATGGGAAAAAATACCTTCTCAAATTACTTCACATTGGAAAGGAAAAACAGCAAGGAGGAAAAATGGGGTGAAAAGTCTCTCCATAGGCTATGGGTGTTTCCATGAATGAAGAACAAATTTATTAAGACATGAAACCAGGAGCGTTTCATACTCTTCTGACTGACTTGATCGGAAGTCAGGCAAGCTGCCCAGGTCTTCTGTTTTAAGTGTTTCAGGAATTGAGCCAAACCTCAAGGAGATGCAAACACTCGGTGGTCTCAGTGTTTAAGTACTTACTGGAACAAAGTTGCCGGGAGTGGTAAATGAAATGCTGCATTACACCCTTGAAGAATGGAAACAGCTGTTGAATGAGCTCCAAAATAATTCTCCTCAAAAATCAACATTTCTATGGTTTTAATAGTTCAGTCTGATAACAGATCCCTATCTTCTGCTGAAAATAAGGTAACAACTCCACCTTCAGATTCTCTCACAGCAGATACAAATTACCTTGTGCATCCTTAATTGTTAAATTATTGCATTAACCTCTTGCTTTGTAACCTTTTATTAAAATATACTATTCGGGAGATTTAATAGCAGATATGCTTCTGAATCAAATTAAAATAAATACTGGTCACAAATCAGCTGATTACTCAGCTGATTCACCTAGTAGATATCTCAGCGTTAGTGCCTTCTGAAGCAACTCGCTAGGCATGGGGTTACCAGATACAAACTGGGACAGAGTGCCTATATCTTTTAACCATTGTATAGAAGAGGGAATTTGGGCAGGTGCAGTTTTTGAAACCCTTCCACTATGAGCTGCACATGCCAAAATTCCCTCTTCTATACAATGATTAAAGGTATAGGAACTCAGTCCCAGTTTGTATCTGGAACCAGCAGTGTCATCCTGGCAGAACGGCCCGGTACACCGTTCCACTAGTTCCGCGGACAGGCCCGGGCCGCGCCGCCTCTCCTGTGGACGGGCAAGCTGCTCCTGGGCCCGCCTGCCCTCCCGCGCGTCCGAATTGCTCTGAAATGGAGTGATTCGAGGCGCAGGGAGGTGCAGGGAGGCGTGGCTGGCCTCCGCCATAGGGGCGGAGGGCTGCCAATCATCCAGGCGTTCCGGTTCCTGGCGCGCCCGGATGACATCTCTGTCTGGAAACCCCTATCAAGGCAAATATATGACTAATTCAAAAAGCCCTGTTTCTTTCAGCTCAAGATGTTAATTATTGGTTGTTGTTTTTACTTTTAAATTTGTATTCAGTATCAAAGTTGCACAAAGTGGACACATCAAGATAGTCAGCCGGAGTAAACACATGAGCAAGGGATACCTAAATGGAAATCACCTGTCAGCTATGAAGCTCACTTAGGTGATGTTGAATCAATTCCTGTCTTGGCTTGATCTGCTACAGGGCTGTTAAGATTCGACACGAGAGTCCTTCCTTCACCTCCTTTGTCATGGACAGTCATTGAACTATTGCAGAAATCAACTGAGTTTGTGGCTGGCTGTTCCATCACCCCAAAGTCCTCTGAATGGCCAACCAGCCAGTTTTTGAGCTTATAGTCCACATGCAAGGTGGGGGTGGAGACTTTGGGGGAAAGCTGGGGAGAGGCTTACTCCACTCTATTTTCCTTCTCTTATTTTAAAATGTTTATTTTGCTAATGGCACAGACAGCCCTAACATGGGGTTTATTTTACCAGCTTTCTTATGCAAGTAAAAACTGATTCATAAAGGAAATGAAATGCCTGAATTGACAGATGGTGGCAAATAAAGACATGGGTAGCTGTGAAATTGAAAAGCTCAAGCTTTAGTAACAGATTGTAATCACTGGAAGAAATGTTAGTTTTGAATGCAGCTCATTCAAAGGTCACCTCCCCCTTCCCCTGCTGTCTTGGATTCCACATCACAGGGCGCACTAGATTTTGGAATGAAAAATACCGTATATTAGGTCATGGACGGATTTCCTCATCTCTGGGCACACTGATGGTGCCCTACATTGTTGCCCATCTAGGAGAATGGAACTGCTTTTGTTAAGGTCTTAAATGACTTTCTTTAGCCCAGATCTAAGATTATTTTCTTACATCACCTTCTCCTTGACCTGTCTGTTGCCTTCTTCACTGGTGCTAATCCCATTTTCCTCGACTTCACAAAACTGGTTTTTTTCCTTGATTTTTATCCGTATTTAATGACTTTATCCCCCCCCATACATTCAGTGACTAACTGAATTCATTTTCCTATCTTCTGTGAATGCCCATTTTGTGGATCATAACCAAATCTACTGTTGTAGTCTGGCTTCCTCCTCTTGTCTGTCATTGCTTCTTGGATATCCACTACTGTCTTTAACTTACATTAAACATGGCAAAGAGCTTGAGTTTCCCCATATAAATCCTACTGTCACTATTGGGGTACTGCTATCTGTCCCCTGTCAGTTCTTCAATCCTCCAGTCCTATGAATCCCACAGCTGCTTTCTTTTTAGCATCTCTAAAATCTTCCTTTTTCTTTATGCTTCTACCGTCAATATGACTGTATACTCTGCTCACCCATTTTCCAAACTACAGGTTGAGCCTAAATATCAGCAGATTTTATATTCTCGGATTTGGCTCAGCTGAGGTCCTCTGGACCTGTGTTGAGCCAGATTAGGCTCAACCTGAAACCTCTGAAGGTCTGCCCAAGACCGCACAGGTCCTACTGCGTCCTTGGCAGACCTCAGAATGAAAACAGCCATTCTGAGGCCCACCAAGGCTGCAGGAGAAACCTGCATAGCCTCAGCAGGCCTCAGAAAGCCCTCCAGTTGGTTTCAGGGTGGGAGTATGAGCTAAATCTGTGGGTTTAATTGCCCGTAGTTTTTTTTTATCCACAGGAGTTCTGGGAATGGAATCCTCGTGGATAAAAAGGCTACACCTGTTCATGTAGACTCCTGCCCTGTGGCATTGCCCGTCTCTGGCTGTTCTAGGTAATAGCCCTGTAAAAGCTGCTGAGATATGCAGAAAGGAATATAGGCTGGGTAAAGAATGGCAACTCCTTTGCTCCCAGTAAACTGGCCAGCAAACTGCCCAATCCCTACTTTTCAAAGCATTTGGATGAAAGTGACCACATGTTTCCAAGTTTTTCTTCAACCAGGAAGTCGAACACCTTCTTAGAAGAAACACAGGATTCTGCAGTCAGGTTTCGACTTCATGTCTTCTGGGACAAGCAAAGGAGGGATGGCCTTCATTATGCTTCTTGTGAGGAGCACATGGCTGCTCAGCAGAGTGCAATGCAGCTGCTCAATGCTATACTGATCTTTGGCCTAATTCAATATGTCAGTTTTTATGTTTTCAGTTATCCTGTACATAGGTTTAGAAATTAAGAATAAAAGTCAGAGCTGTGAGGGGGAGGCCATGAATTGAAACAAGCGGTGATTTGTGCAAGTAGTAAGGGCTAGGCCACTGCAAATGAAGCCAGGGCACAAAATGACAAAGAACAAGAGGGCAAAAGGGTAAACCCATTAAAATAATGCATTCAATCAAAGCTGTGCTGCTTGCACTTGTTTCTATAGCCCCGAAATGGCATAAGCTAAATGTTGGCGCACTATAGTCTGATAAATGTGACAGACACTCCCACAGATATTAATTTAGAATAATTCTCCCCTCCAAGCCCAATTCATGATAAAACACACTTCCCTTGGTTGCTCTCTTAACCAGGCAGCCAAGTTCAAAATATCTCTTTATCCTTTCGTGTCTAGTAGCATACATTCTCCGACAATTTCATATCGTAACAGAATAAATACAAGAGGAAGTTGAAAAAATTATCCTTGAGGAATAATGAATTTGGTAAATGGACACACACTTTTACAATAGTGAACACACCAGGTAATGCTTGGCTAGCTAACAAGCAGAGTGAAAGCCCTGATATTAAAAACGATAATTAATTAGCTCCATAATTTTTGCTTTATGACATGAGCTTTTATATGCCAACAGTCAATTTAATAGTATTTTAAATTAAACTAGGACACATGAGAAAGATGCTACATACTGTACCACAAAGCTGGCAATCAATTTTTATTTTATTTTAAAGATGACCTAATAAAGATGCTTTATAATTAAATAAACCCTAAAAATGTCTCCTTTGTGACTTTTCATCTCTTGAACCATTAAAAAATCAGATCAAAAGCCACTGCTATCTTAATTGAGCATATGAATCACTTACCTGGAAACTAAAGATTTCCATTCACTTTTGGCACAATAGTAATAGCTACTTATAGATGCTGTTACTGCAAAAAAAAAATTAATAAGCTGCATTTAGGCAGTGGTTCTCAAACCTTTTAGCTTTGGGATCCACTTTTTAGAATGACAATCTATCTGTGACGCACCAGAAGTGATATCACAGCTGGAAGTGCCATCACTGTGATGCCAGAGCCTGCTGCTTTCCTGAGAATGAAGCAATTTAGTTGGCTTATTTTTCAGCTATTTTCCAATAGCAAAGTGAATCAGAAAGAGAAAAAAAAGCCTATTTAAACCATGACACAAGCAAAATAACCACACAGCACTCCTCCTTTCCAGTGTCCCATATTTTCAATATGGCTCCTCTATGTGCTTCGCAAACCACTTGAAACTGGCTCACGACTCACTAATGGGTCCCAAGCCATAGTTTGAGAACCACTGATCTAGGGTTAGATGTTAAATGGCAAGCGCATGTAACAGCCTCCTGACCTCCTCTTCATAAAAAGCAACTACAGGAAGCTGAAAATTTAAAGCTGCGATCCTATATCCACTTACATAGGAGTAAGCTCCATTGAAATCAATGGGGCTTACCTCTGAATAGACATGCATAGGATTTTGCCATAACTGCAGCACGGAAGAAGAAGATTCCTTTTCCCATATGGATTATTCTCCTTGGTCAAGACTGGCCTTCCAAACATTCCTTCCAGTGACGGGGGAGGGGAATGAGTACTTGCCCTATTTACAATAAATTGAGGGGGCAATTTTAAATTTAAAAAATGATTGTATGGAAAAGTAGGGTGGACTGTTTTGTTTTGCATCATCCCTTTACATAATCCAAAAACAACCAGCTCTGAAAGGATGACACACAAAAACTTAAAACCACCAGCGGCATCTCACCATTTGCTGCGCTCTTCTTGAAGTTGTCCAGAAATTCCTCCAGGAGTTGTGACTGGTTAGGAGGGGGCAACAGGTTTCTTGCTTCCCTGGAAACGTCACCCTCGGACCCTGAATTGCATAATGTACTCTTGTTGCAGTTTTGATTCATGGTCAAAGTCAGCATCACGCTTTTCTCGGAGAACAATAACTCCATCTGTCGGAGGTCGAGATCAGACACCGACTTCCCATTGATAACTAGGATCTCGTGGCCCACTCGCAACCCTGTGAGCATGAGAAAGAAAATGAGAATGAAAGGCAGTCACATCACACCAGTCACAACACACCCCAGAAGTCAGGGATAGCAATAAAGCTACATTACATTCTGTTCAAACAGTTGCTCTGATCTTCATTTTATTACCTGGAGTCCATGAAACGTTTTTTTAAATGGAAGAAGAAGTTCTTGTTCAAAGAACAAGGAAGAACAAGTTATGCTTGCCAGCTACTCCTTTTTCTAAAAGGCAAATGCTCCGAAAATTCAGTTTGTTGTGAAGTTGCAACATGATAATTTTTAGTGTCTAAGGCAGTGGTTCTCAAACTTTTTAGCACTAGGATCAACTTTTTAGAATGACAATCTGTCTGGGACGCACCGGAAGTGATGTCATGGCCGGAAGTGCTATCATTGTGATAGCACAATGCCTACTGCTTTCCTGAGAATGCAGCAATAAGTTGGGTTATTTCTCAGCTATTTTCCAACAGCAAAGTGAATCAGAAAGAAAAAAAAAGTCTATTTACATCCTTGACACAAGCAAAACAACCACACACTCCCCCCTTTCCCAGCATCCTATCTTCTCATATTTTCAATATGGCTGCTCTAGGTGCCTTACAACCCACATGAAATTAGCTCGCAACCCACTGGTTTGGGACCCATAGTTTGGGAACCACTGGTCTAAGATCTAAACTAAGTGTGCAGCTCAGTTCATCGTACAAGGTTGCTTAAAACTGAAAGTGATAAAATGATAAAAACAGCTGTGACATGATTCTGATCAGGACTGTGACACACGGAAAAGTTAGCCTGTTCCCTGTCATGCCATTTCCCCACCAACAGTCCTCGCTTGCCCTGAGCTGCTATATGCACTCCAAATAGCCACTTGCAGGAAATAGCATTTCAGGATAAAACAGTTGCTTCTTGCACAAATTTTCAGTTGGCAAAAGCATTTCAGAAGAGGGCAGCATCCCTCTTCCCCACGGTCCTCATCTGAATATAATTCCCATCATTGATTTTAGTCTATGATGATGCAGTTCTGAGTTTAAGCACTGACATACATAACGGGCAGCGCAATCCTAAGCAGCGCTGGAATGGCAAGGTGGGCCGGCCAGCACCACATCCGGTGTTGCTTTGGGGTGGCTGGAGCCTCCCCTACAGACTCCTCGGATCTGTGCCTGCTAAACAGCAGGCGCAGATCCGAGGAGACTGCGTGGCCCGAATCGGGGCCATGTGGCCTCGGGATGAAGCCTTGGATTCAGCCTTATGGGCAAATCCAAGGCCTGCTCCCCTCCCAGGCTGGAACGCCTGCTGGCCCACCCAGAAACACCCTCTCCCTGCCCATTCCCTCCCTTGGCCCGGCTCATCGTGCCTCTGTGCCAGCCGGGCTCGGAGTGAGAGCGCTAACACGGGCGTGTCGCTTGGCGCCCCCATGTCAGCGTTCTGTGTGCAGCATTGATACAGCGCCTAGGATAGCGCCCTGAACGACTAACTTGATCCAAACTCACTTTTCAATCAATCAATCAATCAATCAATCAATCAATCAATCAATCAATCAATACTATTCAATAGTATTTATATACCGCTTTTCACACAAAGTGGTTTACAGGCAAATAACAATAAAGTTAAATGGCGCCCTGTCCCAAAAGGGCTCACAATCTAAAAAAATGCCACCAGCAACAGCCACTAGAAAAGACACTGCTGGGGGTGAAGATGCAATATCTTTTAAGATGCAATATCAAACTATGAATGAAGTTTTACACCTGTACTGTGGTTCCTTCTCTTCTTCTTTGGAACTAATCCAGGCCATACAATCACCAACAGATAAGCTGAGCTTAACCAAAGCTCTACACAACACAGGCAACAAGAACATGCAACAAATAAGATACTCTTAGAAAAGCAAAACACTTGGCCGTAAAGCTTGACAGCCATGCAAGTTTATCAGTAAAAATAAAGCAGAAACTGTAGAAAGACAAACTAAAATGTGTGGATAAAAAAAAGACATGTTGGCACATCAAAATGTAAAGCCCTGAATATTATTGTCACACTCCACTGTCAAATGAGTGATTGCCATGTGTTCATCAAGAGGCAGCCTGATGGAGCCAACAAGAAGGGACACGTCACACAAACTGTTCTTCTCTACACAGGTGTACCCTAGCACATACAGTATGAAGGTTGCACAGATGTCTGTTTGCAGAGCACAGGCTTGCTGACAACTTCCTGCCAACTGTGGCTTCCCAACAAGCACACACCTTGGCAAAATGAACATTTGTATGCTCTTCACATAACACCACTGTGGAAAAAAAAATCGGTCACAATCAAAGTCTGAGGTGCATTTTACACAAGGAGGGGAAGGGAACAACTCTGATTGTTAGGAATACACAATGTGGTGCAAGAAAATGTACAGGCCTGCCCCAGTATCCACCGATTTGGTATCCACAGTTTCAGTTATCCATAGATACCACAGATACTGGGACACCTATTAAAAAGATAAGGGAACATTAAACAAATCTTTTTTACCTTGTTGCAGCAAAACCACTGATGCTCTCCTAGCTTTAAAAAGCTTCCCCAGTATCCACAGTTTCACGTATCCACAGTGGATGCCTATACAATAAAACCTCTCTTTGTTCAATGCAATATACATTTACGATTAGAGGGGGGTGGGCGTGGGCGTGTGTGTGAATGAGTGAGTGAGTGAGAGAGGCAGAAAGAGACAATACAAACCTTCCTTGTAAGCCAATCCATCAGGAAGGACATCACTTACGAATATATGGGTGAGATGCTGGTGTTCATCAACTTGTGCTGTGACTGCAAATCCTAGAATTAAGAAATATTGCTTTATTTCAAATGTCTTATCTTCTAGAATTTGAAAGCACTTCCTAAAAGACCTGTGGGAAATAGCCTACATTAATTTACTACTAAGATTTTTTATGTTAGATATCAATATTTTGTTCAGTTTACCTAAAATAGAAGCCAAATGCCTTTTATCAGAGAATTATCAATACAATGTAGGACACACAGGTGGGCTCGCAATATCCATGGTTTCAACATCTGTGGATTTTCAATTTGCAGATGCTGAAACCTTGACCCTCCAAATCTGACCAGAGCTGTGTTCTTGTATGGTGGGTTTTCTGAGGTCCACAGAGGCCATGCTACTGCCCCGTGGCCTCTGCAGAATGGCTGTTTAGGCCAAAAAAGCCACTTCTGTTTTTTTGGAAAAAAACCAAATTCTGCGGGATTCAAAATCTGCAGAATTTGGTCCCTGTGGGGGTTCCAGGAATGGAACGTCCGCAGATACCAAGGGCCCACTGTATTTCTGTTTCTGAACACAATGTAGCAAGGATAGCTGATACTCCAGAAAGCAGCAATGCCATCAATCTTGCCAAATCATTTCCATTACACATGCCCTCAACTCCATCCATTCACATCTCCTCCCCTGCTACATTAATGGAAACTGTCTTCTCAGCCATGATAAAGAGAACCTCTGTGACTAGAAGCCATATACTGCTGAACAACAAATTATGTGGGCAAAGACTAGGGAAATCTTGTTACGCATGTCCGGCTCAAAAGTTTCCCAGAACATTTTGCTGACCACTGTTGGAAACTGAACCTAGTGTGAGATGGAGACAAACAACTTTTCTCAGGCTTCAATATCTGAGACCAAGGTAGGTACCAGTTATGAACATCACCCTGGATAACTTCCCCCTCAATAAATTCTCCCTCATGGTAAGTCCCCTCAAAGTCATTTTCCCAAGATTTAGTACTCCAAATATTGATTCTACCAATATTAGTTTCCTCTTTCATAATGTTTATCCCCATACTACTCCAATTTCTCCTCTGCTTTTGACTCCAAATAAAAACACCCCAATCCCCAACCACCCAGTTCTGATTCCCCTACAGTCTTAACCCAGTCGCTCAATCCACTGCACAAAAGCCTCCGCCTCTTTTCACCTGACCCCCCCCCCACTTGAAAGATGCCACAAAACAAAGATGTGGACTTCATTTTTTAATCCTAAATGGTTACCCACCAATCAGGACGAACCATTCTGCCTCCACCATTACCATCTCTTCTGTAATCCATGCTCAAAGTGCACATAACTGTGTAGTGCCCACCTATAATCAGTTGGGGCAGGCAGAATCCACACTCTGCAAACACTTCTCATGCAATGCTGGAGCACTGTGACCTGACCAACCATTCACAGAACCTCAGACATTCGCGTGTGTTGGTTTTTAGGGAATTTTACTGCAGGTTATCCTCTAAAGATGGCAGCTTTGCACCTTGAATAAAGAGCTGCCTTGCCATGTAAAATATGCACAATCAATATCACGCCCCATTGCACATTTAGGCACTGTAGGCATACATAAGGAAAAGCTCGTAAACACATTTAAACAAAGCACTGGATGCCCCTTGAAACCCCTTCACATATTAGTTGACTTCTATACAGCGGGAAGCTTGTATATAGCTGGTCAATCTGAGCTGGATTATTTTCGCCTACACCATTGCAGGAAGATAGTCCCCTAAGTGCAAATGGAGAATCTACGCACTTAAACCAAGTAATCATTTGGAAACAACAGCAACGCATTAAACAATTTACATCTCCAGGTAGGAAAAATGAAACCTTTTTTTAAAAATCATGTTTAAAATTGCTAAGGCATCGCATAGAAATTTAGGGGGAGGAAGGCCCTGCCCACAAATCTGCAATGTAGGGACAAAAAACATGACAGAAGAACGCAGAGGGATGGAGGGTCAATCAAGAGGTTAAAGTTAAAGGAAAGAAGGTGTTACGCTAAAGGAAAATTAAAGGAATAGAAAGAAGGTGACAGATACACACTGGAAAAGTGCAAACTTACGAAAATCAGTGACACCATCATTTTTAGTAAGAGGCACATGGAAGATGCTTAAAGGAAATATTTCTATTTCATCATATATCTGCAGGAGAGAAAACAACATTTAATATGAACCACAAACATATAAAGCAAGATTTTGATAGGTAGGCATCATTGTCCCTTAGTACGTGGGTTAGTGTAAAAATGACTAAGCTATTATCATGGGTTCAGACTCTGTGTCTGTGGATTTGGTATCAATGGGTTTAACTACCTGTGGGTTCCGAACATGCAGTGGAGTGCTGGACCTGAGCTCCCGGATGTGACTGGAGGAGTTCTCCAACTGGAGGTGCCCAGCCTCTGCAGGCCTTAGAAACACCCCCAGAGGTATCTTTCAATTTTGGCACTTTCAATAAGGGCACTTTCAATTTTGACGAAACCAAGAAGTGCTCTTTTGTTACCTCCAGGGGCATTGTTTGGCACCTCTGGGTGTGCATGGCCTATGCAGGCCTCTGAACCACCTCTGGTCATGGCCAGAAGAACATCTCCGGTTGTGTTCGGAAGTAATATTGGACCGACTCAGGTTTTTCATTATCCACAGGGGTCCAGGAACAGATTCCCCACAGATACCAAGGTCCAACTATCTTTCCATGAAGTACCACTTGCCTGGTCTTGCATGTATTCATATGCTTCAGGAATATAGTGCTCAATATTTTCATCAATCTGCCTTCTGAGCTGCAAACCGTAGTGTCTTGGTTCCAGCTGCTTCATCTAAGAAATGAAAAGAATGTACTTGGAATTCAGAAACAATTTGCCCAAGTCCAGATGTCATCGCAGACACACAGACACAGCCCTTCAAGTTGTGCAGAGGCATCCTTTAACGAGCCATTTCCTAAATCACCTCCATGCACCATCATAAACAAACAAACAAACCTAGCAGTACAGTTTTCATAGCAATGCAGACTTGGGTTGCTTCTCAGTGCCCAGAGAGGGTTAGAATGTTACTTCCTCTGTGTAAAAGTTAACCAAGTGGTTAGATGTGTAAAAAAATAAACTGTGAACTTTGTTCTAGTCTTCAGCTTATGCTGGTAATTTTTTTTTATTTCTATAGCTCTTCCAGATGGCTTAGTTCTGCTCAGTGAGGCATACACATCTGATGCATAAAATGTGTGTGTGCTCACAGGCTGTTAAGAGTGTTATAGACGCGTTGGCTTTTATTTCATTTTTTACTGTCAATTTCCTCTGTTTTGAAACACCACCTATTTTTCATGACATGTGCTATTTTCCAAAAGGCAACCTAATGGAAAAGGTAATTCTTCAGATATTGGCCTTGAAATGTTGCTCCTTAAAAACTAGCAGTTCTGTCAATGATAGATCCTAATCCTGATCTGAATTTTTATGTCAATACTGCAACTGCAACTAGTAGAATAGATGGTCTACACTTCTCCATGCAGCAGAATTTTCAGGCACAAAGCAATTCAGCGGAACATTTCATTGAAATAATGCACTACCACTATCATTTGATTTAAAGTATACCTGGATTTTTTTTTAAAATGTCTCAATTTTTTAACCTGTTGTCATAACCAATAATGGGGCAAATTCCTTAAAGCACAGGTGGGCAAACATCCAACCATGGTAGTAATGCTTAGGTTGTATTTGCTTTTTGTCATAGCTATAAAACATAATTGGTAGAAAAAAGTACAGCCACAAGGTATGAGCAAGCACCTACTATTCAAATAAAACATGTCAGCAGCTTTTCAATAGCTGCCATACAAGTTAACGGGGAAGACATGAGTTTGGAGCTGGGCCAGGTTCATTGCAACGGAAACCACTAGTGCAAATATTCCTCCCATAGACCACATGTTTTATTTACAAAGTCCCTGATTCACAACGTACCTGCAAAAAGAAGCATTTTAATCATCAGTAGCCTAACACATGAAACTGTATTCAAAAAAGGCCTTCTAATGATAATACTATATTTAAAGTATTATGCAAAGAACAGCAAAAATAGCAGAATATACAATTTTCTACAAATTTCTTAAAATCTACTTCATCATAAAACCCATTGCCTCTCTCTTTAAAAAGTGCCACCACTGACCCAATACTAACTTGACTAACATGATACAAATGCCATGCATATAAACTGCTGAAGACCACAGTGACCTTTCTGTGCAGGTGATAATCTAAGCTAGTGTTATTCAAACTGTGGGTCGGGACAGGTGGGTCGCAGAAAGATGGGAGCAGCCATCTTGGAAACTGCAAACCTTACTCTTGTTCTATTCTTTTTGTGAGTGTCAACTGTTTGAATTTTCAAGTGAGGGTTTTTTTCAATTTTGTTTTTAGTTCAGTGCTTTTACATAATATTTTGTCCTAATCTTGCCTTCTGTCATGGTTCTACAATCACTGCAGTACAAGAATGCCAATTTACATTTCAGGAGTGTCATTTTATTATGTTGCAGTGACAGCACTTCCTGCTTGATGATGTCACTTCCTGCCACAACATCACTTCCAGGTTAATGACATCACTTCCAGTGGGTCCCGACACAAGTGCCATTCTAAAAAGCGTGTCCCACTCTAAGAAGTTTGAATACCACTGATCTAAGCTGTGGTTAGTGAACAATCACAAAAACAGAAATATACCATGTTAGTTTGTTAGTTTCTCAAATTTGGATAAAACGGGAAGGTGTAATTTATTTAAACTAGAAGGTGGATGTTTTTGGTCTCCTCCCCACACTTGCTAAGGGGAAGAGATGTGGAGGAGATGTGCAAGCAGTTCATTTGCAATAATTTAAGAGATGGTTTAAATCAGCAGTCTCCAAACTGGAGACTGCTGCAGCACCGTGTGCATGGCCTGTTCGGGTGACAGAACCTGGTGACACTTGGGGGCTGTGGTCACAGCAGTCCCAATGCTCCCCACCACAATGGTAAGCGCCGGTCACCCTGTGGATGGAAACAGCAGTCTGTACATCTGGGCTGCAGGCTGGAGTTTGGAGACTGCTGGTTTAAATGGTCAGATGATCATTTGCTTCCAGAACATATCTAGAAGCTCAAACATGTTTGATGGCACACAAATGTTTTTAAGAGAATGAATGCTTTATGAAGCAGTCTGTTCTAAGAACAGACAACAATTTAGTAAGTAATGAAGAAAATCCATTCAACGGCACCTATTCCACAGTGACAGTTGGTTAGATGGCTGAAATCTCATAGTCGCCATTAAGAACCAATGTCATTAAGAACCTAATGTCCCCCTTTTCCCCCTAATAATCACTACCACCCTGCAGCACACACAAAACCAAACACACACATACACTCAAACATCATGTTGCACTTGCGCTAAAGAATGAAGATTCCCAACACTCACCAGAGAAGTATGGAAATGTAAGAAAAAAGAATCAGGAAAGGTGTAGCAGAAAGGAGTCAGCATTAAGAGACTGCTTATGAAAAACATTAAAATATTCAGCATAGAAAGAAAGATAAAAAAGAAAAGTTTTAATTGAAATAAAGAAATCAAAATAACTTCAGATCAATGAAGTGATACACACAAAATAAAAAATTAGTTTCCATAACCAGATATTCCGCCACAATAGAGTGAGGAAGTATTTGCTTCCAGTAAACTTGGCACAAAATAATTACTCAAAATAAATTAACTCTTCTGGGGTAAAAAATAGCAGTACTTTCCTCTAAAACTTTCCCCCTGACTTCAGCTCTCTTATGCCACCTAGTGGTCACTCCGCGATTGCCTGCAATAGCTCACCTTTTTCTTTCCTTACTACTTAAACCAAAACAAAATTACAAAATATCCAAAATAACAAAAATAGAAATTAGAAGTCCATTGTGTCTATGAAGGCTGGGAAAAATAAAGGAGCAATGGTAGCTTTTACGTATTGCATTTTCTCTGTAAACCATCTTGTGCACTTTTTTTTGTTGAACAGCAATCTATAAATGTTCTTAATAATTAATAATAACTTCATTATTTATGCCGGGTCAGCCTAATTACAGCTCACTGGATTTAGCATCCTCATTCATTTTGTGAGGATGCTAAGAAAAAGCTTAGTTGTATTTATTTTGCTACATAGTCACAAGCGGCAGTCTATCCTGGCTGGAAAAGAATTGGGACTTGCGAGACAGTGAGTTTGCCAGACATGCAGCTAAAGGAGATCCATAAGACTAACACATCAGTTTAAATTTCAACTAACATTCTAATGTTAGTCTCTGGGCCAAATTCTCCACCCATCACCACCACCCTTTCACCATCATACGCATTCATGCAAGCAGTGCTGTTCTCCATCCTACCCTTGTCTACCTAAAAGAAGGTACTATTTAAAAGATGACCATGCTTAGATCATTTTAAAATAATCCATTTAATTTGGCTTAATTTGGACTAGAGGTGTTTTTTTTTCCAGGTGTTCAGTTGTCAGCTTTGTTGGTAAGATTTTGGGCCCTCAAAGCATTTAGTTTACTTTTTGCCATGGTTGGAATCTGTTATATTCAAGTCACTAAGATCTACAGCTACATTCGTATGAATTGGATCAAAGCCAGTGATGATAATAGGTTGAGAGCACACAAATTTACTGCTGTACTTTGGGGAAACGTTTTTTCAGTGTGGAGAAAGAACTGCACTCATAAAAGGGGTCCCTGCACAAGGGCAACTCTCCCTCCATTCATGAAAAGAGAATCAAGCACGGCTTGAATCACATCCCCTGCTTCCTATACATTTGAGCATAGGAAAAGCAGTATAGAAACTGTTTAAATAAAGAAACACAGTCCAATCCTACTTGTGTTCCATTTTGCCACTTCTGTGATTTTGGAGAGGAGAATGTGGAATGGCATTGACTTTATCAACCAAGTACTTCTTATGATTTTAGTACTTCTTATGATTCTTGGATTTAATCACTCTCATATTTTGTTTTTAAAATGTGCCTGTTAAAATATTGGGGGGGAAAATCAAGTCATAATATTGGAGACAGAAAAAAGGAAAGACTTAAGACTTAAAAAATCATGCTTGGTTTTGCTGAGGATAATATGCTTTTTTAGCCTGTTGTCTTATCACCTAGCTTTCACCATCTCTAACTCAGTACTATTTGCAAGAAAACAATGGCTGGGCTTTAACGTTCTGACTAGATTGATTAGCAAGCTGTAATAAGGTGCAGAATTGCATACCTTGCAGGCCATAGCCAAAACATCCTCTACTCTGTGATCTGGCTTGAGAGTTAATGTTATTCCTTGGCCATCAGGAAAGTGAATCAACGTTTGGATGTCCCATATATTCTCTTTTGCCACATTTTCTGGAGCCGAACAGTATACATTTAGAAATTCATCTACTTTCTGCTGGAAAGGGAGAAAAAAAAGAAACATGCAAAATTTTAATGCAGCAATATTACCCAGACACTGCTATTCATTACTGATCATTTTGAAACACAGAAGAGTCTATGGTTTAATCATAAACCTATTACAAATCTTACTAAGGGCCCATTCCAGTTGAGCTCCCAAAAAGGTGCCAATACCCAGTGCCACCTGATAAGCCTCCCCATTAGCCCCCCACCCAGCAAAGCACCAGGCAGTGGCGGGCAGCAAAAGACATTGTCCTAAGAGGCAATAGGTAGTTATCTATATGTTCTGCCTCAAATTAAAATAGGGTCACACACTGTAGAAAGAGGTTTTCTACTGCGTATCATCTCCCAGTAAGTGAGCCGGGGAGGGGGGCAGTAAGGACACTAAGGAGTGATGGGCAGCAGTGACAAAAAACAGACACGTTGCCTTCCTACTTCACTTTCACAGCACAAGCATGTCTGCTGGTCCCCCCTTTCTCATCACAGCACCTGGGAAAGCTAAGCAGGCATCACTGGGTGGAGAGGAGAGGACCAGGAGAGGACCATGCTCAAGATGGTAGGTGCCAGTCGTGCAGCTGCCAGAAAGTGCTCCAGTCAGGCGCTAAGGGTAAACCTCCCCCAAAGCCTTTTGAGGGTTTATCTTAGCAGCTACATGAAGAGCTCTCCACCTGCCATGTTGCCAATGTCTGCCATATTGGATTTCCATTAATGCATGCACCAAGATGGGAGGCATCAGGCAGCTGCTCCATTGCATTTCTGGGGGTCCCCACAGACCTGGTACTGATAATGGTATATATAGGTCAAAAACAAGGCTGACTCCAGAAGCAGCGGGGCATTCCCACAGGGCATTCCCACCTTCCCCACGGGCCCCTACCCTCCAAGGTGAGCACTTGTGGTTCTGAGCACAAAATGTGGCACCTGGAAATAGTTGTTGGTGACACCACCAACTGCTGATATCACCACCAACTGCTTCCAGGATGCCCATTTTGGGCCGTTTGGGGGCAGATTTGAGGGCCCAAGGTAAAGCCGCTTTGCTCACCCCGCTAACTCCATAGAGATCCCAACTGCTGCTGCAGGTGATATGCCCACTGCGCTGTGCGCCCCCCCCCCCCATGGGACGACATTGGCATAAGGCCGGTCCTGGTCAGAATGCCATTTTGTAAAGTAGGTTTGTGATTAGTTAGGATTTTCTATAATACCCCGGTTTAATTACTGGTACTATACTCTGGCCATGCCCAAAGTTTCACATCACAAAATTTCACATTCACATAAGTTTTCCAACATGCAAAACAGCAACATTCCCTTTAAATCTCCCCCTCTAAAGCTCCTTTGTTGCTAGAAGCCATTTGAGGTTGCTTCCACCTAGTTTATAACAGTACAGAATTGTAGCTCCTTCATAAGAAAAGGCTCTATGCAAATGGAGATTAAATAAACCCGTTCTTGAAAAGCTCTTTTATCAGAGACCATCTTGATAATCTAAATTTGAATGATAATCCTCCTAAATATTTTTCTCATTCGAAAGTAGACAAAGGAGAAATTTCAGATTGCATCTGTTCCTTTGAAATCAATGGTGCACTGGTAGGAGCTGATGTTGCACAGATTTCAAAGTGAGAAAGGTCACTTATACAATTCCTGCACAGAAGCTATGTTCATTGTAATGTGCAAGTTGTACATGGCTTCTGGGCAGGAATTGTATAAGTGACCTTTCTCATTTTGAAATCAGTGCAATATCAGTTCCTCTCAGTGCACCATTGATTTCAAGAGAACAGAAGCAATCAATGTCAAGTATGCCACTAGGCTAATCATGTGGCGATCCAGACGTGGGTTACTCCCATCTTTAAAGTGGCTTGAGGTTGCATCCAAAGCCCTCTGCATCACAAAGCATGTCCTGAGAGCAAGCAGCACACTTTTAAAATAGAACATTTTATTCAAGAGGTTGTAGGAGTTCAGGATTTGTTACAGCATTTCATCAGCAGAGGGCACTGCAATGCAATGCCATTTGATAAGAAAACATAATACTGAGGAAGCCAGGCTTAAATGTTTCTCACCCCTCCAATATTAAAATGACTACATCTGTGAAAACCATCTGACTTTCACAAGTAAGATGTGACAACAGAAACAAAGCAAACAATACACATTACGGAAGAGGATGTTCTCTGCAATGATCCTCCAAAATGAAGCCCACACAAGAAATCCAGACCCGGAACCTCTCGAAATCAGCAGTCAAACTTCTTGCTATATGCTACTAAGAGATGGCTGTGATCCAGCAGTAACTTCCTTGCTGAGTATGAAGACAGAGAAGAATTGTCTGCCATTGTAGAGGTAGAGATTGTTTAACCCGCAATAGTGATCCTGAACCCAAACAGCCAGCGTGTGCTCAGTACAACACTCCTACCACACTTCTTATCTTCAGCCTACAAATCCATTTGCACTACTGCCAACAGCTAGAATCAAATTTAAGGACCACACAGTGGAAGGTCTGCTCAACAAGAGTTTTCGTTGCTCAGTAGCGTAGTTGTGAGTCTTCACAAACAGTATACATTGTTTTAGCTTTACCATGACCAGGGAAAATGGAACAAAAATATTTCAAAAAGCCTGCTGGTTTGATATAAGCACTCTATTGTTTATTTATAAGAGCTCCCCAGAAACAGGTGACACTTATGGCATGCTTATTGCAGAATGGTGCAACCTGGGAACACTGCCTGTTGCCTCTGCACTGTTCCAACAAAATGCAGCCTCTACCTACACTCCTCACAAGACGTCTTCAATTGCAGAAGTACAGGACTTCTGATTTGTTTTAAAGGGATTGCGCAAACAAAGGAGCTCCTTCATGAGTGTGGTCTCTGTTAGTCAAACCAGAATTCTTGCCTTGCCATGTTTAAAGAATCCCTTCCTTGCAGGTGATCCATTTTGTGCTCACTTTTAGAGGGTGGAAAGTGGACCAGTATAGGCTGCATCTGCAGCAGGCTGGATACAGGTGATGGCAGATGTGGGGTGAAGGGAACCCTGAATCCGCTGCCCTCTGACCCCCACAATCTGTTGCTTGAGGGAACCGGCATCACCTCACCTAATGGATGGGCTGCTTCTGCATCCTATGTTAAAGGAAAACACTTAGCTGGCTATGTTCAAGAGACTGTTGTTTTATCCACCTTTTCCATCTTCGAGGCTAAGGGTTTCTTTTTCCAGCTATGTCTGCACGGTGACTCATGCCACAATACTTTATTCATTCATTGCCACACAGAGTTCTGACAACGCATTCAGTTTTCCAGACACAGGTGCCAGAATGGTCGATGGTAGCATGTTATGCCACGGTGTTGCTTGAAGAGCAGTTGGTTACGTCACAATTGCCCTGCTTTGTCACTGTTTTTATATGAAACACCTCAGAAAAACCCTGCATGGAATATTTATCGGGGCTGTGCTCCATTGAATTTCTCAGGAAGTCTCTTCCAACGGTTTGATTTTGTTTTTCTTCAAATTTCCTAACAAAACAGGCTTGTTTCCAGTCTTAGTGGTTTTGTGAGCTAACGATGAATCACTTTTCAAGTCGTTGGATGAGGCATTAAGGAACTGTAGTAAGTCCTGCAAAACTGCAGACACTGTTATTCAATGCCTTAAAAAAAACCTTTACATAGCCAGGATGCCCAGCCTTATTCATTTAACATAAGGGCACTGGCTCATGTAGGAGAGCAACTTACAGAAAAGGGGCAATCTGGCTCCCCAATTTAGGCTCATTATAAATTACAGATTTTCCATCTATCCTGAAAAAAACCATTTGGGCATACATGCGCAACTATTCCCATAAATTTTAAAAATGCAGCGTTTATGCAGCCATTTGTGTTGTGCTGTCTGGAGAGGAAGGGCAAACGGATAGGAAAATGCACATTATAACATTCCCAAGACTAACAAGAAGCTTTTCTCAAACTCCGACATGAAACTTGAAAAGATCTCTTTAAATGCGGACTTCTCCATATTGTACAAAACGGCACAAATCGCAGCTGTCCAAACGTTAGGAGCACAAGTACTTCATAGAATTTCTATATAAGTACGAAGGTGGGAGAGCTTTCCTAGGATGCAGAATCAATAGGTGCACACTTGTTTTGTGACAGGTCATTGGGAAACACCCCCCCCCCTCAAAATCTGACCTTATTTTAAAGAATGATCCACTACAGGGTATAACGAGATCAGTCAACATGGAAGTGGGAAGCACTTCTAGTGCTCAGGAATGCAACAGCTAAAGGACGCAGGCTAAGCCTGGAGCCATGCCATGTAACAGAGAGCCCAGGCAGTCCCACTTCTAATATTATTGACGGATTCGTTCAATAAAAAGCTTTTCAGTTATGACAGCTGGTTTGGTCCTGAAGCTTGCTTATGCCAACGGAAATCTATGAGACAATTTCTGGAGCGGGGGGGGGGGGAGAGAATATTCTTAGCACATGCCCACAAAGGAAAAACAGTACAAAGAGGAAGCCCAATGCAAGGGTTTTGTGTGTGTGTGTTTTTTACAATTTTTCCTTTGGTTTAAATTTGAGCTACGCCAGATTTAAGAATATGGGAGTTTCTAATTTTCTGAAATGATCTGCACCATATTATGACCATTGAACTAACCCCATTTTAAAAACAGATAGATACAGAACACCTTGTTTTTGTTTTTTGCTGGGGTTGGAGAGAGATATTATATTTCAACAAAATATAAAACACTCAGGTTTGGGAAAAAGAACTTAAGGACCCAATCCTACCCAACTTCCCAGTGCTGATATAGCTGTGCCAGCATGGCGTGCGTTGTATCCTGTGGGGGTGGGAGCAATCACAGAGGCCTCCTCAAGCTAAGGGAACAGGTGTTCCTTTACCTTGGAGCTGCATTGATGCTGCATTGATGCTAGAAAGTGGGACAGGATTGGGCCCTAAGTTATGAATTGCTAGCACTTTCACATGCACATGCAGTTTCACCTCCTAGCCCATGTTTGATAGATGTGACTAGTTAACAGGGATGGGAATTTGGCACGGAAGCAAGACTCGAGTCTTGAGTGTCCGCCCCCCACCCCCCCCGAGATTCAACTCAGGCACAAGTCCTAGCACATGCCAGTAGCAACTCACTCCATATTCCTGACTTGAGTCATTTTGATTCAAGTCAGGGGCTTTAGTGAAGCTGGCATGCCAGGGCATAGACCGAAAGGGACGGGGCAAGCAGGTGAAACAGACAGCATGAGAACAGGGACAGATGTGGCAAGCAGAAGCAGGGTAGCACACAGAAACTAAGCCGGAAGGCTTACCAGTACATCCCAATCCTTTGCAGTTCTACTCAGAAGCACTCCCATTTGCGTGGCAATGAGGCTTCCTTCTCCTAAGTAATGGAGCCCACGGGAGCCACGAGGTTGGAAAGTGATGTGTGATTGCTAGGAACCGCCTCCTGGCTTCCCTGACTCTCTGGGTTTCTCCAGCCAAACCTAAGGCCAGACCGCCCATCCTTTGTGCAATGATCATTGGTTCCTTCAGAGATGGACAAGAGAAGCCGCTCCCGCCTCCCACCCCCGGCTGGATGCAAAACATTAACCCCTCCCTGCCTCCTGGCTGTAACTGCTGGCTTCCAGCTGGCCCCATGAGGTGTTTCACACCACAAAAAAAGGAAGTAAGTAGACTCAGAAGTTTTTCAGGTTCATACTCGAGTCAGTGCCCAGGTCCTTGACGCGTGACTCGAGTCTACATGAGTCAGCAAGAACATGGGTTTTTGCGACAGACTCAAGACTCAAGTTCCCATCCCTACTGGCTAAACATTTTTGGTGACAAAGGTGTTGAGCAGTTGAATTGTTTTTGTTGCTAAATTCTTCTTTCCATGTTTCCTGTGTAATGTGAGCACCTGAGTATGTTCCACTTAGATATACACAGCTCATACTTTTCACTAGGATGGAGAAGAGATAGAAATTGCTGTGACAGACCCTGTCCCCTCTACCTCCTCCCAGGGGGCAAGTCTCTGCCCAAGGGCTGTGAGATCAGATGTAAAGAAAGGGTTGATATAAACAAAGCCCTGTATATTAGAGTTCAATCCTCAATCCCCCCTCGAAACCCCCACCCCGATTTTCAAATCCCAATCTCCTGAGAAATCCACCACCATTTCTTGCTTAAGGTTGATTGCTAAACACAAGAAGGTCAGAAATGTAAATAAAAAACACAGAAAGTATCACGTACTAGTCTGCTCTGGAAACATTATAGGTCCAGAAGCAGCTCTGGGAAGGGCTGCATTTCAGTGAGGGCGAGCAATCATTCCCTTACCAACTACAGTGCCAGCGGAACAGAAAAGGAAGATTCAACTTTGTATTCAGCAAAGACTACGTATAAGGAATTGCTGTGAAGGCTAGTACATGCCTTCATCAACACATAACTGAGGAAGAATGGAACAGCATTTGCTCCAAATTATTTCAACATACACACTTCTTCACATTTCCTGGATGAATAAAGAATGGTGGGAAGGGGGACAGTTGGATACAACACAGTGGCGAGCAGATGGACACTCTGTGCCCCTAGCAGCAGCCCTCCGCCGCCGCCCCCCCCGGCTCATTGACACGCCCTCCTAGAACGCCAGGCTCCATTTCAGAGCCGTACGTCAGCAAGGGAGGGAGGGAGGGCCGAAATCGCACATTTCTTCAAGAGGCAAGGCACCTCTTCACCATTTTCCGCCTGCCCCGGGAGCCCCATGCCCGGGGCCCTTTGTCCTCCCGCCCAATGGTAGGGCCGTGACTGATACAACATGGACCCGATCCTATCTATTCAAATACCCAGACAACGTGGACTCATTTTGTTTTGTTTAACACTTCTATCCTACTTTTCTGCAAAAGGCAATCACACTTTCTTACAAAATATAAAAAAGAAAGATGTAAAATACAATATAACAGCACAAACACTAACACCAAAACATCAAACACCAATAAAATGGCATTACACTAAAATATTAGAGATAGCCTTTTATGCTGTTCTGCTGTTTTGTTGTTCTTATATTATTTTAATGGTTTTAACTTTAATATGTTATTTTAATGGGTTTTTAATTTTCTATGTACACCACTTAGAAAAGTGGTATACAAGTCCTATAAATAAATAATAAAAACAAATAAGTAAACAATTTCAAAACAGGAGACCAAACAGGATAAGCTGGAATAGGAACGTTTTTACTCTTTTAAAACATACACAGGAAGCCTGATGGATTTGACAGAGTCTGACTGATCTTCAGCAGAAGGGAGACTTTCCTCTGGCTTGAAGCTTCTTTTATACATTTATGTTCTGTGATTTAAGAAACATATTAAGAAAGTGTGGTATTGGAGTGCAAAGGTTAGTTTCTCTTACCTCTGTAGAATTACTGGAATTCTGAGGTAGCTGAGTTCCAGGAAATCCATGCCCTCCAGCAGAGTCAAAAATCTAATTAAAATAAATGCATAGGTTAAAGTACACACAACACTTTGCACAGCATAACCGCTTCACACCCAAACAGAAGGAAGACTAAGGAACTATAAATACATGATGTTGAACAGCTGCAAAATAATTGCATGTGGGTGTTGCCATATGCAGTGGCAATCCTGGGTCTTCTGCTGTCCCAGGGCCATCCCTATAAATGCTGGCCCCCAACCTGGAAGTAATTGCAGTGACATGATGACATCACCACAATTACAGTCTTGTCTTGGGATTCTGTTCCTGGAACCCCCATGGATGCTGAAACCCATGGATAAACAAATCAATGGGTCAGGGTCCTGTCAGATCACCAGAAGCAACCAGAGGCAATCCAAGGGCCAGAGAGGCTGTACATGGCCTCTCCAGTCTTCAGACTGCCTCTGGAAGTTTCTTCCAGCTTTTCGAAAAGGCCTTATAAGGAGGCTTTACAGGGCTGGAGAGACGCCGCAAGGAGCCTCTCCAGCCTCAGAACATCTCCAGACACAACTGTAGGCATTGCGCCTGGAGGGTACAGGGGGCAGGTTCTGCCAGCAGGCTTCCTAGGCGGCATGGTTGAGGAGGTTGTAATGGCAATGGCACACCCCAGCCATGCCACACAGAAGCATTTGAACCTGCTGACTCCCCCCTCCACAAGTACACCAGTAAGCATATGAACATCCCAGGGGCTCAAGAAGGTAGTGTTGGATACCCCTGAACTAAGGAGTCTATAGTGGGGTTCAGTCCAGTCTCTGACATTCTAACAGTCACCCCAGGCACACCCAACACTACATAACGCTGCTGGAGACTATCCCTGGTAGCAGAGAGCAGTGTTCAGATGCTATTCCAGGTCCATGTGAGAATTCTGTTACCCAGTGCCATACTATACCAACACGCAAGCAAAAAACGAGCATCACTTCTCAAACAATCAGAATATTCTCTTTCAGAAAGTTGAGACTGGACCTCAGTGACTGATAGCATGAAACAACAACCTGGAATCCTTTCTGCTGAGTATCATACACCATCTGCTTTTCATGTAATTGTATAGCTAGAAAATGCATACAATTACCAAGGCTCAACCACATGTAAGGGATAGGCAGTGAGTCATGGGATCAGGGGTTTCAGTCTCCAGTCTCTGCCTCCTAACATGAATTCTCATTTCTTCAGTAAATACTAAGCAAGGTTTGAAGCTGGTTTCAAAACAGCAATCCTATAGTACCTCTGAGTGTTAGCACCTTGGCAGTTGCCGTCAACCTTTTTAGTGCCACGACCCCAGTAAATAGAGTATGAGACTAAAGACCCACTGCCAGTCCCACCCCTGCTCCCAGAGGAGCTGCACCAGTGGGGAGGGGGGTGTCATGGGGCTGGATAGCCCCAGGAGGGGGACTCAGCAGCTGGTCTCCTTACCTGGCTGCAGGACCAGGCAAGACCTCGGGCGGGGGCATGACCTGGAGGGGGCAGTGCAGCCAGGAGGGAGGGAAGCCAGCCATACTGTCCACTCTCATTGGGACCTGGTGCTAACTGAGCACCAGCACAGCAGAGACGGCACATTATCGCGGATGTGCTTTATGGCACGTTCACAACATTTTTGCCAGCGGTACACATATAGTGCCGGCGATAGGGCCTTCTGGATCAGGCCCCAAGTCTTTCTGAACAAAATAGGCTTACTTCTGAGTAAGGTAAATAACACCTTTTTTCAAACATCTCTTGTTACAGTGCATTTGTTAAAACTGAGCCTTTTGCTTTCATGTCTATGTCTCTACGTTTCATTATCTTTCTGGCGCTAACAAGGGGCAGTCTGTGCCATCACAACCATCATAAAATTCTACTTTTATTTTGTACTGGCTGCACTCTCTTCGTATATCTTCTACTTTCCTTTAATTGAATTCTAAATGACCCCACAATTACAGAGATTTTACGCACTGCAAAAGGAATGCTGCTTTATTGAAAGTAGTTCAATGGACCACTTATGCTTAAGAAACTAATATTGAACATCCCCACTCGATTTTGTTTCTCTGGACAAAGAGAAGACCGGCTTGGTTTAGCTTCAGCCACATCTATTTACCTAGTTGGTTACTTAGTACAACACAGGATTCATTGCTTTGATTCATTGCTAACTGCCACTAGGATTGGGCTGTCCATTTACTAATTTCAGCATGGCAGCAGGGGAAGTTTTGATGAACACAAAAGAATAGTTGTTTAGATCAGGGGTCTCTAAACTTTTCAGTACGAGGGCCATGTTGTACACTTTACACTCCACTCTTTTTGTACAATTATTAACATTAGAAAATAGACACAGAAAATTTTGTAAAAATGACGTGTATCATCTGGAAACTACCTGTGTTACAGAAGGCCTTTTTTCCTTCGTTTTTCTTGCCAAAGTGTCCAGTCCTTTAAGGGAGGAAAATAAACCCTTCTTACTCCGTACCCTCTGAGACAGAGAGAGGGTTCGCTTCCTAAGAGCAGCCTCATCCCTGGAACAGATCTAATTTTAGAAAGAGGAGATGAAGGAAGGCATTCAAATATACATTATTTATATCTAGATCAACAGAAGGTAACAAATACAAATAAAGAATGTTTTAAATTCATCACAGAATTCATGTCTAAGGCCAGATAATGAATTTTACTTGGCTGATGGTGTGTATTATTCGTAATTCTTATTCTAGTTTATACTGAAGGAATGTGTCCAACCACCCCCACCACCCTGCCACCAAATAATTTGAGAGGGCGGTTATGTGTGCTCCAAGCCCTACAATCCTATCTGCTCATAACTATTACGCCACCTTTTCATTTAACATTACAATATGGACAGATCCATTGGAGTATCTCAATTTTTTCAGGCAAATGTACTAAAAACATACATTCTGAAAAGACCAAGAGTGCATTCCTAATCTGGAGTTAGGCCAGCCCAGTTAGGGCAGCAAAGTTTGGCCGGCACAAGGGACACTGTAAAGGGCATTTGGACCACTCTCCAAGTGCCAGGCTCTTTAACTCCAAGAGTAGTCCAAACATATTTTATGGTGCCCCTTGTGCTGGCCAAACTGGGCCGGCCTAACTCCAGATTAGGACTGTGCTCCAAAAGTGTCAATTTTCCCTGAAAACATGGCAGTACAAGCTTTGAAAAGAAGATATCCCTTATTTTCAAAGTCAAACACCCAAGAAGGTTTAAAAACAAAGACACACACAGCCAAGACACTTGTTACCCTTTCTCTGTGAAACACCTCCTGCCAAACACGTATAACCTTTCAGAAAGAAATTTAGGGCCCAGTCCTACCCAACTCTCCTGCACTGATGCTGATGTGCCAACAGGGCAGGTGCTGCATTCTGTGGGGAACAAGGTAAGGGAACATGGGCACTGGAAATTTGGACAGGATTGGGCCCTTAGTTGAATGGCCAAAGTGAGGGATGCATTGAAATATGCAATGTTTTAAAAAGGGTGGTCTAAGCCAATCCATCACTTGAACCCATGCCCAAATACTGCTACCCACCACTCCAAATTCTACCACTGTCCCCCCCCCAGAGCACACCATGTACCTCCCCCACCAGCACACTCCTGATCATCTTCGTCCTTCTGTTCCATTGCCGGTTTTTGCAAAATGGCCCAGGCAGGAAGTAAACCTCTCTGTTCCCAGCAGTCTTTCCACTGGCCAGTTTCTAAAAAGCAGCAATGGAACTGTGGCTGTAAAAGTAAGACCTTCCTATATTTGTCTTACGTGTTCTCTGAGCATGTAAGGATGGAGCAGCCATATGATGAGCGCAGAGTGTTAGGCACACCCACCACCTTCCCCAGCCTGCCACCTGAGGCAATGAGCTAAACTGACCTCAAGGCTGGGCCACCCTTGAGTGTTTGACATAAGGCTGAATTGTATGTCTTTAATGGAATATTTTAAATGATAGCTTGCTAAACAACGGCTTCTGGATACCTCACTCTTAGAAGTAGTCGTTAGGCTATCATTACTGTTTGTCTACTAAGGGACTAAAACCTTTGTTTGCTTCTAATTTTTATTCAAACAGCAAATTCCCTAAACGGTAAGCAGTTTTATAAAAAGGTGGTGGTGGGGGGGGAGGGATAGAAAAACCACATGCAGATCATGTGGAATGACATGCGTTCATCTATTTGACTGCATCTATGTGCTGAGAGGCTGCAGCCAATTACAACTTCATAGGGGAATGGTTACAGAGCAAGCATATCATATGTGCCAACACCACAGGCAGTTTGCAGGCTTTTTCCAAGATGGAATTATTTCCACTGTACAAAATTAGTCATGTTCGAAGAAGTTTTTACTCACGCAGGAAAAGGGACACAAACTGTGGCTTCGGGATAAATTCGGCTATGAAGGTACATAATCATTTACCAGCAGAACATTTAAAGTCCAGTTTTGAAAATGTTTTGAAAATGGTTATGTTTTGACATCTTGCTATAAATATACAAACTTCTGTATATTGCATGGACCCCCCCCCCCGCCCCCCGCTTCCACGAGGGCGTTCCAGCTCACCAGTGCATGAAAGGATGAGACGGAGAAAATGCCGAGCCGTCCTAGCGCTATCTTCGAAGGACGACCTGCAGCCGCCAAAAGGCTTTTAGGATTGGGTAATTCGCCACCTTGCAAGCTGGCTAGATAACAGCGCATCCTGAAGAGATCCATGTTAAATTTCTCCAGATTCTGTTCCCACTGCTGGATCTGTTTAAATACACACATGAAATATTAGAAGGAAAAAATAATAATGGGTTGTGTTTGAGCGTATAAGCCCTGCAACCCTCTATAAAATTGCTTTCATCTGGAGTGACATGAAGCTTGATTAACGTTCCTTTTCTCCCGAATGTATGCCGTCACATTGCATTACCAATCCTCAAATGATGGCATGGAACAAACAAAGTTGGTGGTCTTCAATTCATACTGACATTATAACTTACGAACGAAGGGGTACTTGGTTATCCACAAAAGCCATACTTTAAAAAAAAGGATTTTTTTTTTTTTGCAATGTATGGTGCTTAAGACTTATAAGGCAACATCTGGTTTCTGAAGTTGCATAATGCTCTCGACTCTTAATCCATTCTGAAATTAGCTCCAGAATTTTGAAAAGCTGTTTTTGATCGCTCAGTCAAGTATCTGCAGTGCCAAATCCCAAGGGAAAGAAGCTGACAGCCTACACAAAGGCCTCCATCTAGTCAATTCCATGAGAACTGACAGTTTGTCAAGAGAGATTGGGAATTGAAAGGCAGTAGGGAATAACACAGAACCAGCTAGTGCCAAGTTACTGCAGGCCCTCAAACAAAGACTTGCAAGGACCTCCTATAGCACAGTGCACTGGGCACTGTACCACTGCGGCATCAGTAAAGAGAGTTCAGAGGTTGGCTTGGTCAGTTGAACCCTCTAATACATTGATTCTCAAACTTTTTAGCATCGGGCCCCACTTTTTAGAATGGCGATCTGTCTGGGACCCACCAGAAGTGATGTTATGCCCGGAAGTGCCATCATTGTGACGTGAGAGCCTACAGCTTACCTGAGAATGCAGCAATACATTGAGCTACTCCTCTATCATTTTCCAATAGCAAAGTGAATCAGAAAGAAAAACACCTATTTACAACTTTGACATAAGCAAAACATTCACACACCCCTCCCCCTTTCCAGCATCCCATGTTCCCATATTTTCAATACGGCTGCCCTAGATACTACGCGACCCACCTGAAATTAGTTCACGACCCATTGGTGGGTCCTGACCCACGGTTTGGGAACCACTGCTCTAATAGGTGGTGCCCTCAGCCAGTGTCTGACTTAGCCAACCCCTGCACAACAGCAAAGCGTGGACAACTCAGCCGCACTCTGCTGAGTTTGCTCTCCAAAACCTCTGCCTTTAAGAGAAGATTCTGAGTTTGCTCTCCAAAATCTCTGCCTTTAAGAGAAGATTTGGTCAACCAGGGCTCATGCAATAGCCACTTAAAAGCTTTCTGTGTGATGCCAGTAACTGTTTAGGGATGCTGCAGTCCACAGCCCCCAGCCACAAAATCAAACGCATCATAGCCTTGCAGAACTGTTCTCAATGAAGATTTTGGGCAATGTAACAATCCTTTTAAAATCATCTTTCAAAACAAATACTAATAAGGGCAACACATTTGTTTCAATGCCTATGCCTTTTTCTTCAAATATCAGTGTACTGAATAGAGGCCGGCCTGGTTAGTTCAACTCTGTTGTGAAATTAAACCTTCCCAACACCAGTAAGTGTTCCCGTTCTTCCCCCTATGATGGCCAGACCACTTTGCTTCAATGACAGCAGAAGAGACAACTGCCGAATTCCCACATCTAGGTTTCCCAGCCTTACACTTTCTTGGCTTTCTTCTGCCAAGAGGGTACTACCTCCTACCTCTGACCCTTCTAGCTTGTTTTCGCTCATATCTACTTTCCCCTGGAAAATTGTGCCTTTCAACTCCCTGTTTCCAGCACCCATTGCTCCTTCAGGTTCCTGCCTTTCCAGGCCACTGCCTACTTTGTTTCACTTCTTTCAATTTTAATGTATTTACTAAAAAAATAAATACTTTCAACTCATCTCTTGTTTGAGGAAATCCCCACTCGATCTCTTGGCCCGGCTTACGCAGTCCTCTCCCTACCACAACAAAATTTCTCATAAAGCTGGGCTGTGAATTTTTATTTCCATACTCCAGTCTCTTCTCAATTCTGTCTCCTCTGACCTTTTCAACAAGCCTCCATTTCATCTATATTCCCTTTCTTCAACCTTCTCAGGCTAACTGAACACTTTCCTTCAAGCTCCCTTGTCCTTTGATTCCCTACCCCTCAACATTCCTATGCTGTACGATCTCTTCACAGTTCTCAATCCCAGTAAAACTGACACAGGGCACAATCCTAACCTGGAATTAGGCCAGAAAATTTGGCCAGCACAAGGGACACCGTAAACTATATTTGGACCACTCTCAGAGTCAGAGAGGCCAGCACACAGACGTGCACCATCCTCCCTGACTCCTGGTGGTCCTTGTGTCAGCCAAACTTTGCTGGCCGAACTGTGCCAGCCCAACTCCAGGTGAGGTTTGCACCCTAACTGTCTGTCACAGAAGTTCTTGCTACAAATGTCTTAGTGTTTCCAAACCATCATAGCAAATCAGCCAGCATCAGAGGCTTTACTGCCATGTGCCATGCAGTACAGGTGTTAGAACAGAAACACCCACACCAACTCTCAAGGCCACAGATTAGGTTTTGGAGTCATTTCCAACTATAGACAACCATAGGACACTTTCTTAAGACACATAATACAAGTCCACTCCAGTGACACATATACTGATGCCATGTTAAGACCAATCCGTTTCCTAAAGCTGTTCTCAAGAGAATCAGAGCAAGGCTCTAGTATTACAACAGAACAGAGTTGGAAAAACAGTGTACACAAGTTATTGCAGGTGGTTATTCATGCTCTCAAGAATGTTCAGAATTGAACACAAACATGCAGAACTAATGACACACACACATACACTTATACCAAATACCTAGCATTTCAAGTAATGTTGCCTGCCTGCCCCAGTATCCGGGGGAGGTTGGGTAACCCCATGGACCCCTCTACAGGGCTCCCCGTGTGTCGTAAAAATTTTAAAAAGATTGTGACCCACTTCTGGTTTGTAATTGCAAAACTGGAAGTGGGTTATGGTCTTAAAAAAAAAATTTCAACACATGGGAGCCCTGCAGAGGAGTCCTTGGGGCTCCCTGACCCCACCCCCCTGGACACTGAGGCAGGCCGTGGTAAGTCCCCCAGCCCCATTCTGTAGCCAGAAATGATGCAATCATGGCAATCACACTGCTGCCATTCCCCCGCCCCTTAAGGGGAAAGACCCAGGGTTTCCCAGTTGTGATGCCCAGTTTGAAAACCCCTAGGGTAACTCATATACATACAGTCAGAACCACAACTTCAGAATTACCCTTCTGTGCTTGGGCCCATTTACCCTGAAACCCATTTTGGAAAAAAAAAATGCAGAATGCCTTGTACTTCTCTCTCTAGTTAGCAATACCTTCAACAAGAGAGATTTTTTTCCAATATCTTTACAGCTAAAAGACGGGAATAAAATAGGATTACTTTGTTTTACATCCAATGATATAGATGAGCCTACTGTGTTCGCTCAAAGCATCAACCGCCTTAATTAAACATACTAGAAAAACACACACCCAATGTCAAAGCCTTCATTTCTACGTCTATTGCTACTATTTTGCTGAGGGAAACACAGCAGCTTCTGGTTTCTCTGAAAAGGGTGTAACATTTGGACTAAGTCTATATACTCAATATGAAACTTTGGCCAAATAAATGCTTGCTGCTGCTGCTTACTCCACTAAGGGCCCGTTTTCAGTCTTAGGCAACAATAGTTTTCTAGATCAGTGCTTCTCCAAATGTGACTGGGGACCCACTAGGTGGGTCATCATGAGCCAATTTCAAGTATGTCCCCATTCATCTCAATATATCAAACTTGATAGCTGTCTTTGGGATGTTTGGGGAATTTTTTTAGCAATTGCTTGGGAGGGTTAGGAGGATCCTTCTATATTTTAAATAAACTTTTAAACTTATAATTATTGCAAACGTTACTTATTTGTTTGATTTGATTTTGTTGTATGGAGGTGTTAAAATTTTCCTGCTTAATTATGTCACTTTCCGCCATGACAGAATTTTAATGACATCACTTCCAGTGGGTTCCAACTCTTCTGGTGGATCATTCCACAGTGGGTCCGGGTGCTAAAAGGTTTTGGAACACCTGTTCTAATCCAGAAGCCTAAACAATGGAGATTTGCCATCTAATGCACAGGTGGGACAGAATGCAGGAAACGTAGCTTGATAAAGGTATGAGTCTTCTGTTTCACTCAAGTCTTACAATGCCAACTAGATTGAGAGTGCAATCCTAATCTGGATTTAGGCAGACAAGTTAGGCCAGCAAAGTTTGACCAGCACAAAGGACACTGTAAAGGGTCGTGCGCCAACCTCCCTGACTCAGAGAGTGGTCTAAACGCACTTTACAGTGGCCCTTGTGCCGGCCAAACTTTGCTGGCCTAACTCCAGGTTAGGATTGAGCTCTTAGTCACAGCAGCATCCGTAACAGCTCTTTCATCTAAGAGGAAACAACAGAGGTTCCATCCCCTTATCTTAATGAAAGAATCAGAAGTGCTTTTCGGAAGCCTTTTGAAGCCCTAGGAGGCTGCGCACTGCCTTCTACCATTTCAGAAAACCTCCCAAACACAACCGGAAAGGGCTCCCAATCACGTCTGGAAGATCCTTTGAGGGCACTCCATATTGCAGAAATCGGTATTTGTGCGGGGATGGAGAAGGTCCAGGAATGGCTCCCCCACAGGTACCGAGGGCAGACTGGGGACTTGTCCCGTAGTCTCAGGGTATTCACAAAGTATATGCTGAACAACAACAACAAAGCTCTTGCAGAGGCCAAACATGGAAAAGTTAATACATCACTTAGTACCTGGTTCTCAATTGCTTTCCTGTTTTTAGGGTCACTAACAATAGAGAGTTGCAGCTCAGCCATCTTCTTCATCTTGCTATCCATGTCAATCTTCTGGATAAGGCTTTTGGTCTGATTTTTCAGCAGCTTGACCGTATCCTCTTTCGCAAGCTTCTTTGCAAAGAGGGAAGCAGAAGCTGAGTGTATTGCTGTAACCCAGTTTTCGAGGTCAGTCTGGCTTGTAGCCTTAAAAAAAAAAAAGACAATTATTATATACAAAATGTTAACCTAGCAGCTAACCAATTCCAAAATCAACATGAGGCCCAGGATAACTGTATGGGGTCAGCTCAAGAGGAGTCTTCTCATCCTCCCTACCCCATGATTCCAACATTTGGACCTGCAAATGAGGAGTTGACAACTGGAATTGCTAGTAACGTTTACGGCGTCTAAAGATGAAGAACTTGGTACAAAAGATGAATTACTCAAGTGATGCTATGGGGATAGACACTACTTAATACATTATTGGTTTGATTTTAAAGAACTGCAATCGGCCCTTAGCATCTGTGGGGATTCTGTTCTTGGAACCCCCATGAATGCAGAAATCTGTAGATAACGGGATCCACAGGAGGGCCTCATACAAGACGACTAGACCAGGCCATGAGCAGCCTCCTCACCTCTTGAAAAGCCTGCTGGAGGTTTCTAAGGTGCACCTTTGATTTCTAAAAACTGGAAGTGTGTCATAGAGGCTTTCCTCAGGCCTTCTGAGACACAGGGAAGCCACCCTTCAGACAAGACTGAAAGCAATGTGACCGATGTGATCACATCGGGCCCTGCACTTTGGGGGGTCCCACACCAGCACAAAAAGCATATCGCCTGCTGTAGCCAGGATCTCTATGAACTGTAAATCAGTTGGGCAAGCACAGCAGCTCTACTTCGGGCCCTCCCACCTGCCCCTGCCTCCAAACTGCCCAAAATGGGACTCCTGGAAACAGTTGGCAGTGATGTCATCATGTCACCACCAACTATTTCCAGGTGCCACACATGGCACCACAAGTGCTTTTCTTGGTGAGTGGGGAGCCCCGCAGGGAGGGTGGGGGTCCCACGGGAATGCCCCACATTGGGCCCTGCCATTTCTAGAGCCGGCCCTGACTGAAGGGTACAGTTTCACCCTGGGGTCATGGGTCAGGGACCCGTGTTGAGTCAAACCTGTAGGTCCCAAACCCCTGGATAAGGAGGGTGGATTTGTATAACTAATATACTGACAAAAAGTTCACAAAATACTTTACATAGCAAAATAAGCAAATAGTCCTGCTGCCAAAGAGCTCCATCTAAAATCTTATGACACCAGTACTAGCACAGCAGCCAACCTATCCCTTATCAGACTGGAGAATTGCCAGGACTGTCACATCTTTTGGTCTGATTTTTCAGTGGCTTGCAGTCCTCCAGGAACTGAACTGGCTCCTAATTGAGTGCTCTGGAGCCTCTGGTGTGAAGTCAGGTCTAACCACCAGATCCTAAATGCTACCCAAAGGCATGGTAACAATTCTGACCATAGTGATTTTGATGTTATCAACTCCAATATAGCAACAAAACAAAACCCTTACGAACTTCTTTTAAGCTAGCAACAAAAAAACCCAACCAACAATACCAAGAATACCTGGAATAGGTAGACGTCTCCAAAAGAATTGCTGAGACAGAAAACATTCTCCTTCTTGGGGTGCTCAGGACAGGACTGCACTATACTGTCTTCTGCAAACAGGGCGTATCGAGGTGAGCTGCTCTGTTCCATGGAATTCCTCCCGTAAGTCTCATAAAACAGCAAGGTGCATCCTTTTGAAAAACAAAAAAATGACATTCCAACTTTATAGGCTTCCTAACCTATATCCTCCTGAAAGTCAGAATTTACACATTGAACATGTGCACAGTTGGAATCGGGGTAGGGGGAGGAGAAAGGGAAGGGGGTGCCACACATTAAGACTGCAGCAGGAAATAGCGATGTTACACCAATTCCTCCCACAGCTAATCTATCATGTGCAGACAACACAGACATATCTTTAAACACCCTGGTGTACCATGTCTGGGAAATGTGGACCAGTTATTACATCTAGATAGGTTAGAAAGCACTGATGGAACATCACTATTTCTATCAAGCAAGAATGCGTGAAGCTGCCCTGAATTTCACGGTCATCAGCATAACGTCTCTTCAAGTTTAGCACTGATGTACAAGGCATGATTCCACCACAAAGGTACATCATCTATTCATTTTCAGCTGATAGCACTCATTTCAGAAGATTTAGCCGAAGAAGATTTAGCCGAGAGGGTTAATGCCTCCGTTTGCCCGAAGATAACACCTGAAGATCTCAAGGTCGTGAGCTCGAGACTGCCAGAAGTCTCTGCGAGCAGCAGACCTTGGAAACTGCGGCTGATTAAAAGCTGAGTTTCAGCTGCCTCGTGGGAGGAGGAGTGTGCTGAAATCAGCTGCATCTCTGGTGGCAGCAGGGAAGCCTCATCAGCCAGCAGACGACAGACGGGTGGCTAAAGAAAGAAGGCTAAATCCAGAAAGAAAGATCTGTACGAGTGTTGTTCTTGGAAGACAGAACATTCTGTAAATTGTAAAAACCTTCGGGTTTGTGAGAAAGTCTGCCTATGTAAACCGCCTTGAGTTCAATCATTAGAGAAATCTAGTGATCTTAAGAAAGGCGGTATATAAATAAATGTATTATTATTATTATTATTATTATTATTATTATTATTATTATTATTA
>JAJKFI010000018.1:1165096-1205944 GCA_029204185.1 Lerista edwardsae | reverse complement strand
ACACACACACACACACACACACACACACACACACACACACACACACAGACAGATACATGCATGTGTGTGCACGCGCACACGCATGCACGCACGCACACACAAGCATTTTATGTTTTAGTGATTTATGGAGGTGGTTCTGCCCGGGAAAGCAATCATTAGGGAAGGAACTGGGAACAAGACTTTTAATACAAGAAATTTTAATACAAGATTAAACGTCTTGTTCCCAGTTCCTTCCCTAATGATGGAACTTGGTTAATACATCTAGTTGAGATTGTGATGGTGCTGTTATGTCTGGGATACTGTGTACAGTCCTGAGATTGTAGAGCTGAAAAAGAGTTGCCAAAATTATCAGAGTGCTGAACACCTTCCTTATGAGCAGGGGTGGTTGAAAATGGTGTTATTTTTTCACAGATTTCATTATCTGGAAGGCAGAAAGTGGTATTATAGGTGTTTTTATTCAAAATTCTCATTCAAAGTTCTCATTTTTGGTAATTCTACATGCTTTTAAAGTGTACTAGGTAGGTGATGTAGTGTCAACAGATGCAGCCACAATATTATTTCTAATTGGGGGAAAGTAATCTATTTTAATTTCTGGAAAATACCCTAAACACCAAATTGTGGTGTTTTGTGTTTTTATTCAGATTTTCACACCAAAAAGGCAGCATTTTGTGTTTTTATGTGTTTTTTACAAAAATAAACACGCCTACTTACGAGGTAGGGCTACAGCATTTGAGGCTTTTTTAGCTTGAAGAAAGAGTATTACAGTGTCAGGACTGAAACTTATAAAATTATGAAAGGCATGGAGAGAACGGACAAATATATTTTTTTCTACTCTCACAATTCTAGATACAGAAGTCATCTAATAAAACTGACTGGCAAGAGATCTAGGGCAAGACAAAAGGATGTCCTTCTTCACAAAGAGCATAATTTGTCTGTGGAATTCCTTGCCACAAGCTGTGGTGAAGGCTGCTAGCTTGGAAGCATATAATAATAATCTGCTTTCTTACAGTAGGAAACAGGTCTTTAACCTTTTTTGTGCCACGACGACCCCAAGACATGCATACATACATGAAGTATGAGACTGAGGGCCCACCATAGATCCCAACCCCACTATCCACCCACTCCCTGCCCCCATTATGCACTCCCAGCCCTGTTCACTGTAACCTTATTAGAGAGAGCAGAAAAAGCTCCCCTGAAGACTGGCACTAGAGAAAGCTATTTTAGCAGTTACTAAGAACCAGAGCAGGACAGGGACACATTCTCCTGGTACCTGAAAGGGCACATCAGATACCTCTCCCTTTCCCTGGGGGTGCTCTAGTCCTGTGGTCTTCAACCTTCTTCATTCCCATGAGTTGCTATGACTTCACAACTGAGGCTTCGCAACCCCATTGAGGTCCTGACACCATGGTTGAAGAACACTTGTCTAGAGCAGGCGTCACCAAACTCCAGCCAGCGGGTCCGTTCTGGCATCTGCCCGATCCTTCCCCAGGCGTGAAAGGCTCTTACCATTCCACTGGGGGGGCTTCCAAAGATCTCGACTGCAGCATCCAGGGGTTGTTGCCTCCAGCCACTTCTGCACGGAACTCTGTCTGCAAGGCACACTGGGGCAGCAGACCGCAGATGCATCTTGCCGTAAGGACCCCTGGGGCTGTGGTTGGGAACTTCGAAAGAGCTCCCAGTGATTCAAAGTGCCATTCAAGCTGGCGACATTTTTCTCCCCTGCAGTGGTCTCCAGTTTGGAGACCGCTTGTCCAGAGCAATGGGGACGTTTTGCTTAGTTAATTGTTTTTAATGATTTCAAACGCCATTTGCCTCCTTCAAAACAAAAATGTGCACAAAGTCAGATTTGTAAGAGTGACGGTGGAAGCAGCAGCAAGGTTATCTCCCTCAGTCTATTATGAAATTACAGGCCTGCACTTTTAAAAGTCCAAAACAAAAGTCCAACATTATTTTATTTTAAAACGGCAATTTTAATTTATTTTATTAATGTATTTTAATTGCAATGTTAAAAGTCCAAAATGTAGCCAAAAAGTAATTATGTTCGAATCCCAATGAAAATTTATTGTGATTTTCGCTGTTCTTTTCATGTGGGAACATCAAGAATTTTTTGTTAATAAATCATCCATAGCAGTCAGAACCTCTGCCCATAGACAAGACTAGATAGTTGTCTTCTGCCTGACCCCAGGGCCAGATTACAGCACACTAGCTAGGAACAGAAAGTGGCTGGAATGCAGTACCCCTTGCCCAGATAAATTAATTAGGAAAGACAGATGGGCATGAAAAACATTCCATGTTAAAGGAATCGTCTTGATGGCCCTCTAAGCGCTGCTGAAGTCTCAGGGCGCTCATCAATTCTGTTCTGGCAGGTTAGCCAGATGGTTGTAATCTTTCCTGTTATTGATAAACTAAACACAGCTCAAGAGGAGGCACAAAAAATAGAAATTCCAGCACAAAAACATTAGTCTCTGTTGCTGTGTGTGAGACTTCAGTTAAAAATACAAATACATGCAAGTGTCATAGCTATTTACACACCAACTAATTGGTATCTGGCAAACTGGGTTTGAAACACCAAACAATGCCAATGTTTAAAAATAAGAATTCCACAGGTTCCACAGAATCCACAGGGCTAGGATATTTTTGCAGAAGAAATCACCGGACTCCAAAGGAATAGGCAGCAACATGAGTTAAATATTATTCAAATGTTCCGAGTACCTAGGCTGTGTCTGGAGGCACCCCAAGCTGTCAATGATAGCATGAGAAGGAAAAATGCTGCAGCTTATGGGAAGCAAGCATGTATTTGTGCTATAAAAAAAAATTCAACAAGAACAAAGGAAACTCCTATTTATATACAGTTCTTTTCCTTTTTACATAAGCTGTCTGCAGATCCAATCCATCATTTAAGGGCCTTTGTCCCATGATAAAGAAGGCTCGAATACACAGTGCAGCTTATGTATATTGCCTTGGAAATAAGCCTCATGAATTTCAGGCTTATTGTCCAAGCAAATGTACAAAAAAAAACCAAAAAAAAAAAAAAAACCACAAACCCAGCCTGTCAACTGCACCCAACTGAATTTTGGTTCATTGGCCAATGTTTTGTTTAAAGAAAGCTGGAGGGAAAAATTAACCAACATTTTTCTACCTTTTAGGCATTGCCAGCAGTTTCCACACAGTATTAGAGAATGTCTAATAATTTTAACAAAGGCAAACCTTGTTAAAAATGACTCCCCCACCCCAACCCCAACCAAATCTGGTCTCCCAAGCATCATGATGTGCAGATAACTATTTTTTTTTTAAAAAAAAATCCAATTTCTTAGGAGACGTATATGCTAAAAGGAATAACTCTGCCAAGGAGAATTGCAAAAATCTGCATCCTTTTCCAAGTAATTTTTCCTAATGCATGCTTTTCAATGTATGTACTTTTTCCAGCATAGTCCTTGACATCCATTTCCAGTATGTAATGTATCCAGCACTCATGATTAAAGCTTTGATCCCAGAACATGATTCCAATGCCAGAGTACAGTTTTGCAAAGAAACAACAGGGAGCTTTGATCACAGGCAGACTATCTTTCTCTTCTTGCTAAGTACAGTTCACCAAGCTGTGCCACGACCCCCAAAAAATCAGGCTCTGGAAACTGTACATGTAGTAGAATGATCATGGAAAAGTTAAACCTTAACGCTTTCTATAATGGACTGGACCTAGACTCCACCCTGAGACTCTTCTTTCTTGTTCTTTCAGTTTCTAGGTTAGTTGTGTTGTGGCCTAAAACAAACAAGCATGACTGTTGGGTTGCAATAAACAGCAGAGAAGAATTAATCCTTCTGGATCATGTCGTCTTATATAAAAGGAATAAGGTCAGAAAGCACAAGTTTCAAGCAGATTTGTGGACCTCATATTTTAAGATGTGAAACAATGTGGATGTAACTGTCACTGCCATCCTTCCCGAGCAGGAAATAAGCAACTTCAAATAGATTATCCCTTATCCAGACATCCAAAATCCAGACAATTCTGAAATCTAAATATTTTTTGTCCAATACTTGTTTTAAAAAAAATTTTCCGCAGCGTGAACATTAGAAGGTCTTGTGCTCATTCCCACTTACAGGCTGTAAGGGGCAGCAGACCATTATTGAAAAATGTCAAATTGGGCGGCAGACACCCAAATGGATAACAGTGAAAAGAGCAAGAGGAAGCGTTTCTCATTATATTCATGCAATTATTCCAAACTCCAGACAAATCCAAAATCCAGACACCTTCCCATCCCAAGCAGTCCAGATAAGGGATAATCAACCTGTATCGTTTCGGTTATCCACCCACCCCTTATAAGACACATTTATCTTTGAAACAGATTGTTCCTTAAAGTATTGCTTCATTGCACTGGGAATAATAAAGATACATTAAATTTATGGGTGGAGAAAGCAGGGAAGATGTCCAGGAAGCAAAAATTATTTATGCTCGTAACACCCTCTTATATTGGTATTCCACTGAGACAAAAAGAGCATCTTTTGGAGGTCCTGATGGTTTTCTCAGACACAGCCCGTGGTTACATGACATTAATCTGAGCTCCAAAAGCATATCAATGCTCTGCAATTTCACACACTCCAAAAAAGCATATTGAGCATCTATGTGCTTTCACAGTAGTATGTTTAGAGCTCAGAAGTTCCACCACTACGGTTGGTATTAAACTCTGGAACCTCTTAATTATTTCCTACAGCCACCTCAAATCATTTCCTCCACTCTGCCATTCCTGAACTGCAGTGACTCTTGGGTAACCAAAATTTGCCCAGGCCATCAGATGTCTTCTATCACTGGACTTTTTGTTTTGCTCAGAAGCTGCACCTTTTTAGCCAAAGAACCATATTTCATTCTTCTCTACTTGATAAAACAACCAACTAGAGCTGACTCAGGGCACAATCTTAACCTGGAGTTAGGCCGGCACAGTTAGGCCAGCAAAGTTGGCTGGCACCAGAGCCAGTATAAAGTGCATTTGGACCACTCTTGGAGTCAGGGAGAATGGCACACATCTGTGTGCTGGCCTCTCTGGGTCCAAGAATGGTCCAAACATACTTTACAGTGTCCCTTGTGCTAGCCAAACTTTGCTGGCCTAACTGTGCCAGCCGAACTCCAGGTTCAGGATTGCACTCTCGGTTAAAGAGCATCTAAACAGAAAAAGATAACATACAGGACAGTTAGGGCATCTTTTACAGTAGAAGGCTCAAGCGGTAATTTGAAGTATCCTGGCCTGGTTTTAGACTAACAGCATAATCCTATGGAATGCGCAGTGTCAATGCAACGGGGTTGCGTCGACGCTGCGCACTTGGCGCTGACATGGGGATGACTATCAGCACCCCCGCATTGGCGCTAAGGCAACGGGACCAGAACTGCAGGCAGTGCTGGTTCCTGTTGCGCCCGCGCAGCACCTCCCTTGTGTCAGCCGAAGCCGGACAGTGCGAGGGAGGCGCCATGATGGGATGGCTCTGGGATTGGTGGGAGGAGGGCGGGATGTGGGCGGGACACAGGCACACCCCAAAACATAGATGGCAGAATGGGATGTGGAATAACCCATGGACCCTGGGGTATCAGCACATAGGCTTAGAAGTGGCAGAATACACCACACTTGTTAAAGAATCCAAATTATGAATATTTGTGCATGCACTGACTTCATATGGTGGGTACATTGAAGGAACCTCATAGCAGATATAGAGAATACTTTTGCTAATTTTCTTTCTAGTAAATGGAAGAGTATTGAGAACAACTGTTGCGGAAAAGAATAAAAGATTGACTGCCAAATGACCAACTCTACACGAGCTAAACACAATGAACCGTGTACTTGCCTTTCAGTGTCACCCAGTACTGTTTCCATTTTCTCCGGGTAACCAGCTCCAGCTTCTTCTCCTTCTGCAGGGTCACAAGAGGTTTGAAGAAGAGCCAGCCAGCTTTGCGAACCACGCCTTGCTCTTTCTCATACAGCAGGTCCAGCTGTTCCAAGGAGCTGAGCGACTCGCTGCTCGAGTCCTCCGTTTCTGTGGAAGTGTCGGTGTTCTCCACGTTGGTCCTGCTCAGGTCGAGCTCCCTCATGAAGTTCTCGTAAATGTTCTGTCTCAGGACGTCGCTGCTGATTGCATTAGCAGATTCACTTCTCTGGGGAAAGAGCTGACCAGAGCTGGGTGACCACAGAGAACCAGAGAAATGTGGAACAGCAAGCGTGTCTGGAGAAAGAGCCTCAGTCCTAATGTCAAAATATTCACTTGAATCTTTGCATTTTGACTCCTGTGAATAAGCAGAAAATAAAACTAAGAGATGGGAATTGAATAGCATAGCTTCCTTGGCTTCGTGGGTTTATATGCTGCAAATACGTTCCTTGATTAAAGTTCGTCGTTGTCCGATGCACGCTGCAGACTGGTCTTAACATTTTTGTCCCTGTCACTACTACTGCAATGTTCTGAAGTCACAGTAGAAGCATACTCGTTCCAAAAGCATTACTACTTGCAGGCTCAATGGGCTTAGGGCAGTGGTTCCCAGCTTGGGGGTTGTAACCCACTGGGGGTCACAAGCTGATTTTCAGAGGGTCACGAAATCCCTTTTCTATTGTAGATGCATTTGTGTACCATTTTAAAAGTTGTTTTTGTAACATTTTCCGAAAACACAGAGAAATGCGTGTTTGAAGAAATTTCAAGGTATTTCCACATACCTGAAAACAACAGTTGCATTTGGTAACCTATAGTAATCTACATGCATGGTTTTTACAGGCTACTGTTCTGGGTGCTGAGTATTAATTCCAGTGGAAATCATGCAAAAAAACTAAATTCACCCCCCAAATTTTTTTTTAAAAAAATTGGTTTTACTGATGGCAATATGCAGCAACAGCAAGATTAGGCAATTTGCATGTGCTCTCACTCTCTCTCCCCCCGTCTCATTTATCTGCCATCCATTTCTCCAAATGTGGATGTTTATGAGTACAACATGTAATTTATTAGCACAATGACATCACTTCTAACCCTGCTGGCACAACAATGTCACTTTCTGCTTAATGACCAATGTCACTTTTGGTCTTGAGGATCTCAACAGGTTGTTGAACCTAAAGAGTGGGTCCCAGTGCTATAAAGGTTGGGAACCACTAGCTTAGAGCAACCCCTTTAAAATACTAGTAATTGCTATGACTTCTGTGATCAAGAGTTTTATGAGTTCAGGAAATCGAACAGTTCTAGGAACTAAAAATTCATCCCACTTCTCTTGGCATTATCAAACAGCAATACTGTCTTCCGTCAAAACACTAGAGCTTTGACAGAATGCCATATTATTATTCCAAATACTCTGATCAATTTAAATTGATATAATTCATTTCATTTAGGGTACAAATCAGTTTGAAATGTTGTAAGCAGCTTGGAATGGAAAGGTGAAGTGAAAAACTCAAAAATGAATAAAATGCCTCAAAATTAATTTTTAAAAGGAATATATTTAAAAATATCTGCTGAGATTAATCAACTAAGAACGTGCATACATTCAAACTAGCACCTAAATAAAGGACATTCTCCCACTATTTTGTTGATGGTACACACATACCCATTTTGTAAACCATGTTTTCTGCATTTGAGCATCTTCATCAAGTTCACCGACACTATCTGGTTTATTACCTCAGATTTCCACCTTCTGGAGATGCTTTCACAGATGGCACACAAATATTCAGAGCAAGCTGAATGACATTTTCAGAATTAATCTTCACATTTCCTTAAGCCTGAAAACTGGATCAGGTAGCCGGTTGTTGACGGAATATCTCCCAAGGAGGGAGGAGCATTTGCTCTTCACTGCCTTACGCAGAACTCCACCCTATCACAGTGCTTACTGATGACCATTTGCTGCCTTCCGAAACCACCTTATGGCCCATGCTTGAGTGCTTCAGCAGGTGCACTGCGATTCCAACCTCTGATTCTCTGCTTCCTTGAATCTCTCCTGCCTAGTTCAACACCTAGTTCAAGCCCCCGCTTGCTTCCGCCCCTATCCGGAATCCAGTGTTGGGACTAAATTTTCAAACACATGGACTTTGAACCATCATCATAAAGTTAAACTTTACAATACTCTTGTAGCTCCAACTCCCCTCGCAGTCCCCAATAATCTGATATTAATTGCTTTGACATTGTGCTGATACGTGCTGTAAATCTCAACCTATACCTGTCAAGATCTTGGCTTCACTGGGCTAATCCAGCCACTATTTTCAGCATTAACATACGCTATTAACCACTAACAAAAAAATTAATCCTCAATGTTAATCTTGAATTTCTAGCCACTTTTTCCCAAGCACATACTTACTTACATCATGTTCAGCAAGTCTAATCACCCATTAGAGCAAACTACAATCTGTCTGTATTAGCGGTGACTACACAAAGGAATTTTTATAAGAACTATTCAGAGCTGAATGCTTTACATATGATTTTCATTTTAAATTTGGCGGTGCTTATTTCCTCGACCTACTAATACATTGGTCCAAAGTAATAATTACGCAATTCCCACTGAACTCTGTAACACTATGAGAATCTTCTCAAGCAGATATCCTTGGACACAATTTCAATGGTGTTAAAGAGAACCAGGAGTTTTGTTGGGTGGAGTATCCCCACTTGACATTCCTTTACTGAAATGCTTAAAATAGCAGATGTGTATGTGTAGAATAGTTCATAAGTGAACAATGATCTAATGTTATTAAACTTCAAAAGAAATTCAAGGCGGCTAATTCACAACTCCAGCAAAAGATCCCCACAAGGTTTTTCTCTGCTGATATTTATACAGCATTTATCAAAGGATTTGCTTTGCACATTTTTGTTTTTTAAAATCTAAGGGCAGAACAAAAAGAACTGGTCTTCACAGTACACTTCTAGTCTTCATGCCAGAAGCACCAAAAGGCAGGCAGCTTTGTCCATTCCTTAAAAGGTCCTCATAAAAAGCTGTGTCATGTTTTAGTAGGATGACCACTTCCCTCCAACACGCTGCCAAATGCAATATAGTGCTCCCACAGCTGCAGCTGTCATTGGAAAGGTCATGTTTCCCATTAAAAAAAAAGTCACTATTGACATGGTATTTATTCAGTGTTACAAGCAGAAAAGGAAAGTTCAGTCAACCCAGAAACTCAGCATTTACAATACTGCATTTTTTAAAGCCCTTTCATGGATCACTGCCTTGTCGTGGCGAAGGGGCTTGAGTAGCTCAATGAAGCTGTGAGCTATGCCATGTAGGGCTACCCAAGATGGACAGGTCACAGCAGAGAGTTCTGACTAAACGTGGTCCGCTGGAGAAGGAAGTGGCAACCCACTCCAGTACTCTTGCCAAGAAAACCCCATGGATTACAGAACAAAAAGGCTAAACGATATGACACTGGAAGATGAGACCCTCAGGTCGGAAGGTGTCCATTATGCTACTGGGGAAGAGCAGAACACGAGTACTAGTAGCTCCAGAAAGAGTGAAGTAGCTGGGCCAAAACTGAAAGGAAGCTCAGCTGTGGATGTGTCTGGAAGTGAAAGGAAAGTGCGATGCTGCAAAGAACAATACTACATAGGAACCTGGAACGTCAGATCTATGAATCAAGGCAAGCTAGATGTGGTCAAACGTGAGATGTCAAGGCTGAACATCGACATCCTGGGAGTTAGTGAACTAAAGTGGACAGGAATGGGAGAATTTAATTCAGATGACCATTATATTTGCTACTGTGGGCAGGAATCCCTTAGAAGAAATGGAGTAGCCTTCATCGTGAACAAGAGAGTGAGAACAGCAGTACTGGGGTATAACCTCAAAAATGATAGAATGATTTCCATTCGGATCCAAGGCAAACCTTTCAACATCACAGTAATCCAAGTCTACGCCCCAACCACTGGTGCTGATGAGGAAGAAGTTGACCGCTTCTATGAAGACCTAGAACAGCTTCTAGAATTAACACCCAAAAAAGATGTCCTTCTCATCATAGGGGATTGGAATGCTAAAGTAGGCAGTCAAGAGGTAAGAGGAATAACAGGCAAGTTTGGTCTTGGAGTACAAAATGAAGCAGGGCAAAGACTGATAGAGTTCTGTCAGGAGAACACATTAGTCATAGCAAACACCCTTTTCCAGCAACACAAACGGCGACTGTACACATGGACTTCACCAGATGGTCTACATCGAAATCAGATTGATTACATTCTTTGCAGCCAAAGATGGAAAAGTTCCATACAGGCAGTCAAAACAAGACCTGGAGCTGACTGTGGCTCAGATCATCAGCTTCTTCTTGCCAAATTCAGGCTTAAACTGAAAAAAGTAGGGAAAACCGCTAGGCCCTCCACGTATGACCTAAATCAGATCCCCTACGAATATACAGTGGAGGTGACAAATAGATTTAGGGGCTTAGATTTGGTAGACAGAGTGCCTGAAGAACTTTGGACGGAGGTCTGTAACATTGTACAGGAGGCAGCAACTAAAACCATCCCAAAGAGGAAGAAATGCAAGAAGGCAAAGTGGCTGTCTGACGAGGCTTTACAAATAGCTGAGGAAAGGAGAGAAGCCAAAAGCAAGGGAGAAAGGAAAAGATATACCCAACTGAATGCAGATTTCCAGAGAACAGCAAGGAGAGATAGGAAGGCCTTTCTAAATGAGCAATGCAAAGAAATAGAGGAAAACAACAGAATGGGGAGGACTAGAGATCTTTTCAAGAAAATTGGAGATGTCAAAGGACAATTTCATGCTAAGGTAGGCACAATAAAGGACAAAAATGGCAAGGACCTAACAGAAGCAGATGAGATTCAGAAGAGGTGGCAAGAATACACAGAGGAACTCTATAAGGCCGATCTAAATGTTCCTGATAACCACAGTGGTACAGTCACTGAGCTCGAACCTGACATCCTGGAGAGTGAAGTCAAGTGGGCTTTAGAAAGCCTCACTAACAACAAAGCTAGTGGAGGTGACAGCATTCCAGCGGAATTACTCAAAATCTTAAAAGATGATGCTGTCCAAGTGCTGCTCTCCATATGCCAGCAAATTTGGAAAACCCAACAGTGGCCACAAGATTGGAAAAGATCAGTCTACATTCCAATCCCAAAGAAGGGCAATGCCAAAGATTGCTCGAATTACCGCACCATTGCACTCATTTCACATGCTAGCAAGGTCATGCTCAAAATCCTACAAGCTCGGCTTCAGCAGTATGTGAATCGAGAACTACCAGATGTACAAGCTGGTTTCCGAAGAGGCAGAGGAACTAGAGATCAAATTGCCAACCTTCGCTGGATCATGGAGAAAGCAAGAGAGTTCCAGAAAAACATCTACCTCTGCTTCATTGATTATGCTAAAGCCTTTGATTGTGTGGATCACAACAAACTGTGGCAAGTTCTTGAAGAGATGGGAGTTCCAGACCACCTGATCTGCCTTCTGAGAAACCTTTATGCGGGTCAGGAAGCAACCGTTAGAACTGGACATGGAACAACCGACTGGCTTCAAATTGGGAAAGGAGTACGACAAGGCTGTATATTGTCACCCTGCTTATTTAACTTATACGCAGAGTACATCATGAGGAAGGCAGGGCTGGATGACTCACAAGCTGGAATCAAGATTGCTGGGAGAAACATCAACAACCTCAGATATGCAGACGATACCACTCTACTGGCAGAAAGTGAGGAAGACCTAAAGAACCTTTTGATGAGGGTGAAAGAGGAAAGTGCCAAAATTGGCTTGAAGCTCAACATTAAAAAGACTAAGATCATGGCAACCACTCCCATCACTTCCTGGCAAACAGAAGGGGAAGAAATGGAAGCAGTGACAGACTTTATTTTCCTGGGCTCCAAGATCACCGCAGATGGTGACTGCAGCCATGAAATTAAAAGACGTTTACTTCTTGGGAAGAAAGCTATGGTGAACCTAGATAGCTTAATCAAAAGCCGAGACATCACCCTGCCAACAAAGGTTCGCATAGTCAAAGCGATGGTTTTCCCAGTAGCCATGTATGGCTGTGAGAGCTGGACCATAAGAAAGGCAGAGCGTCGAAGAATCGATGCTTTTGAATTATGGTGTTGGAGAAGACTCTTGAGAGTCCCCTGGACTGCAAAGAGATCCAATCGGTCAATTCTCCAGGAAGTCAAGCCTGATTGCTCCCTGGAAGGACAAATGCTGAAGCTGAAGCTCCAATACTTTGGCCACCTGATGAGAAGAGAGGACTCTTTAGAAAAGACCCTCATGCTGGGAAAGATTGAAGGCAAAAGGAGAAGGGGGCGACAGAGGATGAGATGGTTAGATAGTGTCACCGAAGCAATGAATATGAAATTGGGCGAACTCAGGAAGCTAGTGGAGGACAGGGAGGCCTGGCGTGCTGTGGTCCATGGGGTCGCGAAGAGTCGGACACGACTTAGCGACTGAACAACAACAACAACAAAATTTTTTAAAGAGTGCCCGATAGCACGTAAGAAATGATGTAAATGTGCTTTGTGAGCCCACATTCATGCATCTGCAAGGTACAAGAACACGTGCAAATTCTCTCCTTTCCCCAACTTTCTGTTGCAGCAGAACTATCTAGAGTAGGGGAGCCAAACAAGGCTTGCAGGCCAGATAAAGCCCATGGAACCTCTAACTGGCCCATATGATAATTGGGCCCTTCCAGCACGACTCTCAGCTGCTTTCAGCTGCAGAGCTGTAAAGTGATGCATGGGGAGAAGCAGCACTGCTATAAGGGTAGCACTGGGAAAGCCCAATTATCATGTACCACGCTTTCAGCAGCTCTACTTCTGTTGAGGTGTCACTGCCGAAAGGGTAGCCAGTGAAGTAATTGGGTTCTACCAGTCACCCTTTCAGCAGTGCTGTTTATGCAAAGATGTTGGGAAGGAGAGGCAGAAGAAACCTCAGAAAGTGAGGGATGGTACAAAGGAAGAGGCAGACAAAGAGGGGTAAGAAAAGGTGAAGCTACCAAAGTGCTAGGAGAGCCTAATTATCGTGTTCCACTCTTTCTGCAGTGCCACTTCTACCAAGACATTATTTACAGAGCATCTCTCACTGAACACTATACACATCCACTGCTCATGAACTAACAGGACAGAGCATTGGGTGAAGGAATTAGGCAGACAGTTGCTGATTAAGCAAGAGAAGCTCTAGATCAGCGGTCTCCAAATTGGAAACTGCTGTGCTCTGTCCCGACCAGCGCTTACCATTCCACTGCGCTGTCACTTTGTTCTTCATGTGATCTGGTCACAGGGGCACTCTAGGCAGTAGCATCTGTGCCGAACATCCCAGTAGAACGTCTGGGCAGGCACGACTCCCCAGAGCATCCCTGTGCCCAGATCAGGTGAAGAATGACGTGGCAGCACAGTGAAACAGTAAGCACTGCTCATGGGCGGGGGGGGGGGGGTAGAGGCTCTTGTCAGACACCAGATCCAGCCCATGATCCATAGTCTGGTGAGAGCTGCTCTAGATAGCAGTGCTAGGCAGGTAATGCATTCACATATTCAGTATAGTTTCATGGTAGATTTCCATCCAGCAGGTCAATATTTCAAATTAAAAATATATAGGGCTCACAGCTCTATTTCTTTACCAGACCATTCAGACTTGGAAGAAAACTTGTTTGAAAATTTGATTTTCAAATTTTCTGACAAACTTCACCAACGAAGTGGAGCATCTTCGCAAACGGGCAGGGTCCCAGACATATGCTTAACAGTGAAAAGCTCCACATACCTGCAGCTTCCTTTTCTTTCTTGACAGGCTTCCTGTCCAGTCACTGATCCGACGCATTCGGCTTTTTAACGTTTCCTTCTTGGCGGCATCTTCATTAAGGCCTGTGGATTTCCTGCAGGGAAGTGTGTAGGAAGAGTACTGTGGAAGTCCTCTGTGCTCTACCTTTGAAGGAACATCAATGGCGGAGGTAAAGGAAACACGGTTGCTCAAGCTGGCATGAGTATTGATGTAATCTGCAGAAAGTCCTATATCAGAGGTCTGACAGCTTTTTAAATTTGTATCCCTGTATAAATCACGGAGGGAAGAGAGAGATGAACTTTGGTTCAATGGCTTCTTCAAGTCATTTTCTGGAAAACTGATATTTGCATCCTGGATGCTCCTGGACGTATACGACCCATCCAGTTCATTCATGTCACCATTATGACCCCAGGGAGCATCATACCATGAAGATTCTGAGCTTATGGAACTTCCTTTGCTGGATCTCAGCCTGGAGTCTGAGGCTGATAGGCCATGGCTTCCATAGTCTGCATTAGAACTTTCCTTTGCTTCACACAGGTTATTTCTCTCAAGCTCTGAAGCAGGTGAGTACCTTAGGAGCTGAACTGGTCCACTGGATTCCTCTCGAGAGATGGTGCTGTTACTGCTGCTGTTATGGAACTCAACCCTCAAACACCCATCCAGCTTTCCCAGAGTCTTAATGAGAACTTTTGGGCTCATTCTATCATCTGATGGTGGGGTAGATGCCAGGCTCTCATTCTTCCCATAACAATTTAAGAAGTGTCCATTGCAATCCCTGGAAGCAATATGGTTGTTTGTAGCTTCAAAGTCTATGTAGTGAAAACCACTTTCGGGCAAAAACGCATTATTAGTCGCTTGGCTGTAATTCCCTGAGGTGTGTGTTCTGTGTTTGGCATGGTTGCTGCTCTTGGGCACTTTCACTGCTGTGTCACCAAGTCTAGAGGAATAAGGCTGGGCGTTCTTGAAATGGGAAAGGCAGCTTCTGGCGAGCGATCGGGATTTGTAGCTTGTGCCACTGACATTATGGCCCCATCCATGCAAGGAGCAGGACTTCTCATCTTTTGCATGGATGCTGCGAATTTTCAAATTGCACGGCTTCTGTTTCGCACCAAGTGTAGAATTCGTGTGACTTTTTGTTCCCTGAAGGCTGTACTGGCTTTCTGAATTCCCCATTTTTCACTAAATTAAGAAAGCATAAACACATGACGTTAGCACACTTGCGCCAATTTTTTTTTAAAAAAAACCTTATTCTTATCTATGAAGCTATCTGTTTTTAAGAAATGATACTTATTTGGATTTATCCAGTTGACAAATGCATATTTAGCATGTCTAGTTTGCATACAAATGTTCATGAAGCTCTCCTACACGCTGTATACAACAAAAGATTCACTCAACAGCTCTCTCTTCCCCGTTCTTTGAGCAAGTTCTGCTTCATTTACCCCAACAGTCAGAGGTTAGAAACTTATGCTAGTAATGACTACACAGAAAGTTAAGGAATGTATCAAACATACCTGTGGAATCACTCAATTATCAATAGAATTAGCAATCTGTGTCCTTGGCATTATCTTGAGAGCTGGTCTTCAAAAAATGAGACTGACTTTCACATGAATCCCTGCAAAAGCAAAAGAGAAACATCTCAGGTTGCAATCCTATACAAATTTCCTTGAGAGTAAGTCCTATTCAATTCAGCAATAATTACTTCCGCGGGATGGATGTGGCCCCCAGTAGCTCTTTCTCTGGCCCCCCATGATAACTGGGCTCCCCCAGCATTGCCCTTTTAGAAGTAAAAGTCTCTGCTTCTGCAGAGACTCCCATAGGAGGGAGAGAGAGAGAAGGAGGCCTCAGAAAGTGAGGAAGGAGACCTATGGGGTAAGGGGGGAGACCAAGTGAGGTGAAAGAAGGAGATGCTGCTAAGCGGATGGGAGAGCTCAATTATCATGTGGGCCACCCTTTCAGCAGCGCTGCTTCTGCAGATGCATCACTTTGCAGGCCACCTCTCAGCTGCGTAGCAACACTGCAGCAGAAATATTGAAGCTGAGTGACTGAATGATAGTTGAACTCTCCCATATCTTGAAAATATGATCAAGATTTGCACAGTTCTATCATTTGCAGCTAATGAGTTTCTACACGAAAACAAAGTGCTTATTTCTGACCACCATCTGCTTAATGATGTCATTTCCTGTTTAATGGTGTGCCATGAAAGCAACTAGGCCCACTATATGAAATGGGTTTGACACCCTTCTTTTAAACACCTTCCTTTAACAGAATCACATCACCTGACTTTACTAAAGTGGATGGATTCACCAAATCCATCACGAAAACCACAAGTTGACACCAGTGGAATATGTCTTGTTATTATTATCCTCATATTATCCTCTCCTGACTCATGCTCAGATTCTTTCCTTTAGGGCCAAACTATTTCCAACTGGAAGCACTTCCTTCTTTTCTTTAACTGGCAAGATTGTTTCAGGACCAAATCAGTGCTTAAGCAAGCCAATTCTTAGAAAGCACACCATTCGGGGGGGGGGAGTCTCTCTCCTCTCTGCACGCTTCAGTTCAGACAGAAATTATGACTGTGTGCAACTGTATTAAAGAAAAAAAGAACGCATTGACATGTTCGTGTACTTTGGCCCTTAGTTTCAGCAATGAAAGAATGCCCACAAACTACAGTTCTTCCCCCAATAAAGGCACAAAGTTTACATGAATTTTATTTTAATCATTGTCCATTTTAAATGTATTTATAGGTTAGGCTTACTGCATGGTTGTACTGCATGGTAGTAAGCTACTTTGCCTTCTGACTGAAGATGGAAGTACAAATAACTAAAATAAAGATTCAACATTTTACCTGGAAATAAGACTGATCACATACTGCCTAAACTTGGTTCAGCATATGAACCAGCCATAAGCCTTTCAAAGGCAGAGGAGTGACAAATTTTAAGATTCTTCCCATTTAACTGCAGTATAACTAGCAATTACAGTTTGGTCTGTCTCTCCAGGGTTTTGTTGCTGATGTCAATTCACAATTTTGTCTGAATTCCAGCTGTGTCCCAGAGGTGAAAGGCCATTGGATAATTCTCATATCCAGCCAGCTGGCAACCTCTCTACAGTTTCTGTATTTTAAGGTTGCTCTGCCAGCAAAGCAGTAAGTCAGCACCAGACACCGAACAAGAGACAAGAGCAGCTACAACAGGACTGAATACTAGAAATCAAATCTCTTATTCAGAAAGCATGAAAATGTCTGCATTTCAAAGTAGAAGCGTTTGTTCAAAGTTTTTTCAGTAAAATGTTGCAGCAAGTCAAAAGTATGCAAGAGAAACATTCTTTTTGAAGCTGTTAGGCATCGGGTGTAAACGAAGAGTCTGTTTGTAGAGCCCAAAATACTATCAAGAGTTTACTGAACACATGCCCTATAGCTGAATGGAGATTGTAAAATCTGTATTTTCCCCCAGGGAAACCAACATTCTATTTTAATTTCTGTCCAAAATATATTTAAAAAATGCACATTACCAAAAACACATTGTCCTTACAGGCATTTGTCTAGCCTATACAGGTTAATGTAGCTAAAGTTCTTTGAAAAGCTTCCCTTAAGACAGCACTGTCAGAAGCATTTTTCCATGGTGGAAAATGATTTTTGGGATCATATGCTATAGCATCTATGTACACATGACAACATACATTACATTTTCACTAAGGAATTTTGCTTTAAGGCTATGGGACAGTGCAATGACTCTTAAGACAACTGAACCCACTGTGGTGGTATTTGTAAAGGAACTATGTAAATATTTATGACTGCTTTCTTGTAAGTACTAATTATTTTAACATATAAATGTCACCAACATAAAGCACAGTTAGGGTAACAGGCAAAGTCCTATGCTGAAGATACAGGCTAAACAATACTGACGACTAGAAAGAAAACACCCACCCAAATTTTGCAGGCTTTCTGGTACTGAGTAAATGTAAGTCATCAAAGGGCCTTTGAGCCATGCAACACAGGGAAGTCACCAATGAGGGCATTTATATTCAGAACCCTATGTTACAGGAGCATAAACTACATTCACAAAACCCAATTTGTCTAAAGAATCAGTCAAAGACCATCTGGTCTCTACCAGGATTGCATACTGACTGGATAATCCTTTTTAACAGAGTGCCTAGCAAGCAAGCTGCTGTTATAGACCTCAAACTAACAGCATCAATTCTTCAGACTTAAGCCACTGATACAACTTCCATTGTGCAGGGATACAATGACGATGGTTAATGAATACGTCTATCAAAGGTAGGTATGCAAAATGAGCTGACATCCAACACAATGAACAGTTAAGACTACCACTGCTGCGTGTGAAAAGTGCTGTCATGGAGAATTTTTTCTTATCACATAAGGCAATTTCCTAAAAGCAGAAGGCCAACAGGAAAGCTTGCCAATGCTTAAAACTGTGTGCTTCAGTCTCACTTGCTCTCAATAAGAAACACAGTTTTGTTTATATCTTGTTAACTTTATTCATGAGCTGAGCCTCTGTCATTCTAAGATGATACTGTTTACTCCATTTATAGACATGGCAGATCCCCACCAAAAACTGGTGGCCAGTTGCCCTAGATGGCCCTCAAAGAACTCTGAAATACAGAAAGATGGCGGGTCCCAAGAACTGTATGTCTACTGTATCCAAGACTGCACAAATAATAGTTTGTTTACTATCAAGAAGAAGCCAAAAAGGAATAAGGTCTAATGACTATTGCATCGAAAGAGAAGTTCATTATGTTGCCACCCCCAATAAGCACACAAGACAGAGGGTGGGGATGATTATTGTTTCTTGAATAAAATCACAATAAACCTGCAGCAGGGAAAACCTCACTATACTAGGGAACAAACCCTGCTGGCAGCTATTTGATCAGGGGAAAACAGCCTGGCTGTTTACCTCCCCCAGACCCCAATGGGCGTGACATACTGACTCCAGGCACCACCCAACCCAGGGTTGGGGTCGCCTATCCCAGTCAACCCTGAAGGGTCAAAGCAGCTGGCCAGCACCGACTTACCCAGGCAAAGCCTTGGGTTGGCCTTTGCATAAACCAGCCAAGGGACTTTCCAGCCAGCATCTCAACCCCGACCTGGTGTTGTCAGACCAGGCTTGGCTCAGCCTTGCTTACCTTAGCCTATACGTCTGCCCCCATCCTGGCTACCCAGCCAGCACTCTACCTGCCAAACTGAGGAAAACCCCTTCCCAAAGCATCTCTAATCACCACACTCACATGCCAGTCCGAGGAGCCACACAAATGCTGCCAGGGTTCTAGCAGTATGTTAGAAGGAACTACATGGAAAAGTATAAAAAGATCTGGGGAGTGCTTCTTAGGATTTTATTATCAGAATGAACAGAATATAAAAAAAGACAAGGTAAGGGGTGAGATGGAGGCTAGATCCACAAGACAGATCACAAATGTGATTGCTGACTTCTTAAAGGCAGAAGAGTAACCTTCAGTCAACTACCCATTCCACTGATGAACACACTAATTATCACCCAACTATTTAATTCCACCAATGAACTTAATGCTATTTATTTAGTACTGCTGTGGAAAACAGTCCTTCTTCTCTCAAACTGATTCTTACAATCAGAAGATCATTTTTCCCCTTCCCTCTCCTATGCCTAATAACCTTATATGCACATAGGATCTGGATTTTTGCATTAGCAGAGTGCTCAGCAGGGAATTCATATATTTGGTTTGACAGACTCACAAGAACATAGTGTAAGTAGATTTTCCTTTTCAAGCTGTACAATTTGCGATTTTAATAAATTCACATACAAAGCAGCAACATTAAACGTACCTTTTTCCATGACCACATGTGGCTTTTTATATCAAATAGCTGGAGATGTGCATAACAGTCACTTTGCAGCTGAAATAAATAACACTTTCTGGCAGGAATTTACTGCAGTTCTGAAAACTACGCATTGGAATCACATGCTCTTAAAAATAAGTTTTTGATTTCTGCAATCCTAGTCATACTCCTGTGCCAAAAACTTGCCCATGTAAGTTTATATTGTATACAGTACTCAGAAGGTTCTTTTAAAATTATATACCAAGACTTTCAATGAATGTGCAGGCACACAACAAATGATTATGGTTTTTTAAAAAAAAAATATGACTGAGAACACAATCCTATGCATGCCTACTCAGATGTAAGTCCCAATATAGTCAATGGTGTTTACTCCCAGGTAAATGTGGATAGTGTTGCAGTCTAATTGTAGTATTCCAGCCCTGGTGTAGCCATCCCAATGGGGTGCGTGCGGCATTCTCTGGTGGTGGGGAAGTCATGGCGGCCTCCTCAAGGTAAGGGAACATTTGTTCCCTTACCTTGCTGTTGCATTTCAGCTGCATAGGTGCTGGAAAATTGGATAGGAGCCTCCAGCTCCTAAAGACTTGGATGGGCCCTAAGTCTTTAGCAGCCGCCTTACCTCATTTGAAACAATGACTTTGGATCAAGTTGTACAGTACTACTATTCTGACTCAAGCCTGTTACAAGGGTCTTTCACACAGTTGGGAATAGAGGTGTCTACACCAGTGGTTCCCAAACTGTGGGTCGGTACCCATCCGTGGGTCACGAGCCAATTTCAGGTGGGTCGCAAAGCACCTAGGGCAGCCATATTGAAAATATAGGAAGATGGGATTCTGGATAGTGGGGAGGTGTGAGAGGTTATTTCTATTTCTAGCTTGGAAATGGCTGGTCCAAAACAAGTAAGTTCTTGTTTTAGAATTGGAAGAAAAACTATATCACTGACACACATTTGAGTTTACAGATATGAAAACCAACAGCACAAAAGCTAAAACAATTCTAGTCAAAACTTAAAAGTCAGTCTACTACAGTTCTTAAACAATGACAGGGTGGCGGTGATAGAGAGATGAGTTGAAATTGAAGGGTTTGAGGTGGGAGAGCCAGGCTAAAATCCCTGCCCATCAGGTGTATTCTAGGAAAATATGTTATTCCACCTAGCTTCCCATACAGTTGTTGAATGTAAGGATTGTAAAGCACTTCATGCAGTAAACAATTCCACAGAAGTGACCAGAAGAGTCTTTTGCCAGAATTTGCAGCCTCACCTTCTTTCAGCTAAATCACAAAATCATAGGCTTCCCTGAAATAAAAGGTCTCCTCTGTCCGATTTGTGGTTCCTCTCCATTCCCTAACATAGGTTTTAAGAATTACTGTCCACCTCAGTTCCTTCAAGCAAACTCACTGGCACCTGCCCAAGAAGTAGGCAATGGCACCCTTTCATGCACAAACATAATCATTGCTGAGGTAGTTCTCTTACCCAGATGAGACCTTCAGGGTGCACACCGCAGGATGTGATGCACACTCAGAGCACAATCCTAACCTGGAGTTAGGCCGGCACAGTCAGTCCAGCAAAGTTTGGCTGGCACAAGGGCCACTGTAAAGCGCATTTGGATCACTCTCAAAGTCAGGGAGGATGGCGCAAATCTGTATGTTGGCCTCTCTGACTCCAAGAATGGTCCAAATGCGCTTTGCGGTATCCCTTGTGCCGGCCAAACTTTGCTGTGCTGGCCTTACTGTGCCTAACTGTGCCAGCCTAACTCCAGGTTAGGATTGTGCCCTCAGTGATGCAATGGCAAGGGAAAGAAAGAACAGGATTGGGGCCTACCAGCAACACACCCAATTCTTTTTTTAAAGAAGTCAATACATTTCATTAAAATCAACAGAAACTAATTCCAAGCAATGTGTTGAGAATGGGGTTTTAGTTTCTCCCGCCAAAAGGAAGGAGAAAAATTGAGTCATCAGTTAGCAACTAATGCAGTTGGCAGTGACAGCTCAGCAAGTCCCTTCTGCTGCAAAGAAGAATAATCACTCTAAGTAAAAACAATTCCTCCTCTTTAAAATCATTTTGCTTTAGTAAGCATAGAAAGATAGACCAGCTGGATCAGACCAAGGGCCTTTCTAGCCTATCATCCCATTTCCAAGAGCGACCAGCAGACAGGTCATTGTTGTTTGGGACAGTAAATGTATCATTAGAATAGTTATACAGTGTGGCAAATGGCATTCCCTCTGAGAAGCGATGCAATTCCTTAACACTCTGCCTTGTCTGAGGAAGAGGGAAATTTCTTGGCTCTGTTTTAAAAGATACTTGATCCAATATCAGAGCAAGTCCTGGACTGATGCATTTGCCCATTTTGGTTTATTTACTTTGGTACAAATAAAAAATAATACAGAAGTGTAAAACAATAAGTTTGAAACTAGTTTAAGGTTTGCATATTTCCACTGCAAATTACAGGGCAGGATAGACAAAAATCCAAGAGAGAGAGAGTTGTTTGGGCATTAGTCATACTGGCGTGTAGTATTTCAGGCAGGATAAATCTCTACCACAGGAATCTTCCCTAAAAGAAAATAATTCTCTCAGCTTTCAAACTGCACAACAATTTGGATAGCAGCAAAGCTGGAAGGATGGAGGAACTAGCAAGCTCCGGAAAGTCGCTGATATGAGTGCTGAAAGGGAAGCGCATCCCTTCTAATCTATCCAAAAAGAAAGTAAGACAGCAAAACACACACACACACACACACACCAACACACACACCAACACACACACACAGAGAGAGAGAGAGAGAGAGAGAGAGAGAGAGAGAGAGAGAGATTCCCAACATGTCTATCTTCTGCCCCTTCCCAGCTTTTTCCTATTCAGGCAAGATTGGTCTCCCCCATCCCACCAGGACAGCTCACCAAACTTACTTCAAAGTGCTTCTGCTCCAGCCGAAAACGTGTCACAGAATAATTCAGTGTCTAGAGGCACAGACTTCTCTCTCTCTCTGCTCTGGAAAGCCAGGAAACTGTGTCCAACTCTCCAAAATGCTCAGCCGTTGTGGGCTAAAAACAGATCCTGTGCTACGCTGGATATATTTTTGTCTGCAAGCTACACACCCTCCTTATGTTCAATTTTTTTCCATTGGTGGAACGGGATGATGCAGACTACACCAGAAAGTGGTTTTCCACGGGCCGCTTGAAATGATTAGCCGGGACAGCCTGCCATAATGCCTCCAAGCCATTAGGGAATACGCCATGACTAGGCTGTTGTTTGACCCCGCATTCCTGAATTACCACCGAAGTGCCATAGGAAAGCGACGAACGGGCCTGCTGAATAAAGGTTTGCTTGCTCGAGAGGGGAGGGGTCAGTGTCTCTTTCTAGCAGTTAATTAATAATGCATACCTCCAACATTCTCCCTTTCCTACACAGTGCCCAGGTAAACAAACAACTTCCCGAACCACAGCTGGAATGTTAACAGTCGTGAACGGGCTTTATTTCTGAGAAAATGTTATCGTTTTACATAAGATTAGGTGGAGGCAAACCTGACACTCTTCTTGCTTGTGTTGTACAGGCAATGTTAAAAATTCAGCGGATTCCACTCCACCACCCCAATTACTATGCTATAAAATAGGGGGCCAATGTAAGCTTGGCTACATTGGAATTTACTGGGGATCTAAACCGTCATGATCTCTCTCTCTCTCTCTCTCTCTCTCTCTCTCTCTCTCTCACACACACACACACACACACACTCACACACACACACTCACACACACACACGAACGGTACAGGACAATATGCCTTATTAGAAAGCTTAACAGGGAAGTATGCACTACACGATAAAGTTGTTGGGTGAGACCTAAAAGAGCCAGTTTGGGCAATGCTTATTCCATCCAACCAGACCCATGTTTAATAACATGCACATGTGTGACACGCAAGAGTCCTGGTTCCTCCCCTGATTTTCCTTATTTCCCCACAGAAATTATGTGGCGTGGATGGGCAAGTGCTGCTCAGACAAACCAGTGTACCTACACACGCTGCTAAACCTACTTTTAACAAAGGTTTGTAACGTGAGTAAGGGAGCAGATTGGACAGTCTTTCCCCCACTCCCACGCAATCAGAATACGTGATGGGGAAGCAGGGGGAACAAGGGGAGGGGTCCGAATGAAGGTCATTAAAAGCTTGGGGCTGGTCCGACAGAGTGGTTCTTTTAAAAAAAAAATTAGAAATGGACTCAACTTTGTTTTATAGCTGTGAGCACCCCAGGTATAAAACATTGGTTAGTTTTAAAACATAAACTTGGGGCTCAATCCTAACCAACTTTCCAACACTGGGGGTAAGGACAATGCAGCTCTGAGATAAGAGGACAATCACTCCCTTTCCTTGAGGAGGCCTCCATGACTGCTCCCCAACTGCAAGATGCAGCACATGCCCCATTGCACCACTATGCCAGAGCTGGAAAGTTGGTTAGGATTGCGCCCTTTATCAGAATTCAAGAACTATGCTTCCGTTTCCTATATGGATGCCTTTATCCATTTCTGAAGTGTTTGGAACACTTCTCTTTTTTAAATCTATCTTTCGCACACATTCTGTTGCTGCTTCATGAATGCACAAAACAGTTGGGGGGGGGAAGGTGGCTGCTTGTGTAAGCCTGCTACATTAATTCAACAGGCTGAAAGACAAATTATGACAGACCCTTCAAAAATGTGAAAACCAGGAGAGAGTTGGGACAGCTAAGTCATTCACAAGACTTAGCTGAACAGAAGTGTCTTTTTCTCTACTACTTTAGGCAGATGGAAGTTTCATTAGTACATTAAGGAGCATCTTTTCACTCCTTAGAAGCAGCTCTCTTCTCATTCATCAAGGAAGGTATTGTGCCTGCATTGTATGCACGAGACACATGTATACCCTCAATACATTTGTCCCTTTCCACAGATACATTTGGGTACAATTCACAAGCCAAATAAATTTGCAGTTGGGATTCTAGATTTTTTAGAAAAGTAATTTCCAGACTTTTGCTTCGAAGCAATTGCGTTTATAAAAGACAAATGGCATTTTTAGAAAATACAAAAGCAACTTCTGAAAAAGGGGACTAGATTATAATAAGTTAGCCCTCTGTGTGTTGTAGCAGTGGTACAGAAGTTGCTTATCTGAGGCTTCATGCGACACTGTTGCTGCAGTGTTCAATGCCAGGCCTTAACCACATAATGCCAAGTGAACAGCTCCTTTCCAGTCAAAATTGAGACTGGCAATCAGATGGGACAGGCCTCACCCATGAAATGGTCTTTAAACGTTATAGAAGCAGGGTGGAATGAAGGAATGGCTGAGAGGCTCCCAATTCCACTGGTAACTACACTGAAGGGCACCACTGCCGTCACTGTCCAAGTCTTGCAGGATTTGCAGACCCCCATCGCCTCATCAGCATCCTCCTGTCTCTTCCAAATCAGTTTTTATTTCTTTATTCGTCTTTTTGAGAAGAAAAATTACATTTTAAAATACAATACGTACAAAGAACACAATACAAAGAAAACGATGGCAAACATAAATTGAGATATATCTAAATATTGATATGGTCAGCCCTCCTTATCGATGGGCTCGGCCCCCATGGATTTGAATATATGCGGGTGCCCTAAGACCACGACTGCAGGGCCTCCCAAATGTGGCTGGAAGTGCCTTCCTGGGACCTCAGAAGGCCTCCCCAATGCTTCTGAAAGGCACTACAGGTTTTTTGGCATTTGTTGACTTCATTTGTTGACTAATCAAAGACTTTCAGGGCACAATCCTAATCTGGAGTTAGGCCAGCAAAGTTTGGCTGACACAAGGGACACCGTAAAGTATGTTTGGACCACTCTTGGAGTCAGAGAGGCCAGCACATAGATGTGCACCATCCTCCCTGACTCCAAGTGGTCCAAATGTGCTTTACAGTGTCCTTTGTGCCAGCCAAACTTTGCTGGCCTAACTGTGTTGGCCTAACTCCAGGTTAGGATTGCGCCCTCGGGCAGGAGATGTGGACTGATGGTTGAGTTGCTGGTACTGCCTGAAGCTATCCAGGAGAATCTGTGGTCTTGTTTTTGGATGGGAGACAGAATGCCAGGCTGTGAGAAGTTGCAGTACCTGTAGTGGCAGAATGGAGTCACTGTGGAGCTGATCAGCCAGTGTGGGAATGTGTGAGAAGGGCAGCCAGCAAAAAGAACATTGTATGACCTTGAGGACCTGTCCAGGCTTGACTAACGATTGCCTGCTGAAGCTCGATGGCATGCAGCCAGAGGAGAGAACTACACTGTGAAGGCGTAGTAGCCTTCGTCTGGGACTGAGGATTCAGTGAATCACAGAATACTGTGTATTTGTAAAAAAAACCCATTGAAAAATGGTGGTTTAGACTAGCCTGCCCATGTAAGCCACCTTGGGCATTTGTTTCAGCATGAGAAAGGCGGGATATAAATTCTTCAAATAAATAAACAACTTCATTGGCACTTGTTTACAGAGTTTACATAAAAATGCATAGAAAAAGAATACTGCATATGTCTAAAATATCAACATTTTATTTATTTGAAGAATTTATATCCTGCCATTCCCATGCCAAAGCAAATGCCCAATATCCAGAAGAAAAAGATGGATTACAATGTTAAACTAAATGAAGGAGAAACGTTTAAAATAAACGTGCCTCTCTCCAGTAATACTACTTGTAAGCTAAATGTTGCATTGGAATTTGCTTGACTGCAACAAGAAAAGCTGCCCACAGCAAAATTAATGACACAGACAAGTTCAACATCTGCCAAGGCATCTAATCACTCTCAACCATTTTGCTGGTTAGAGATGCTTTTGTTTGCATTGACAGGCTCTTAATGGCCTGATGTATTCAGCAGGTCTCAAGAGGGCTCCTTCTGCTCATGGGGAAGGAGGGGAGGGAAGAATGAAAACTGGCACACAGGCAGCCTTTTACTCCCTTAGAGCCTATCATGCTAATCAAGTGAATCACCATGTGGTCCATTTTAATGATGCAATTTAAATAGACAAAAAAAAAGTCTTTTATTCTCCAAAGGGAATGGGGAGCAATATTGAGAACATATTCCTCTAGCTTTAAAAAGACACTGGTTTAAAAATAAATGCAGCAGTATATTCCAAAACTTTACTTTTTTAAACCGTACCAGAGACATCTTCTGCATGACACTGCATAACACTTAAACCAAAAAAATGATAATAGTAAGAAATGGCCCTGTAGTGCACCAATCCTTTTGCCTGGCATCAGTCATTTTGGCTGCTATCCTATATATGCTTTCTTGGGAGTAAGCCCATTCGCATGTAAAGACACAATGGGACTTCCTTCTGCATACACACATAGGATTGTGCTGTTTGATGGATAACCATGAAAAGATTCAGATAAGCAGTGAACACATTTAACAAAACAGCTCGCTCAAGCAAATCAGCAGACTTCCTTACAATGGTCCGTCTCTTATCAGGGCTCAGAAGCCCCTGCTCTACTCAAACTACCTTGTTTGGCCAAACCCCCCCTCCACACACCCCCAAAAAAAAACGCAGTAGAAGAAGATAACTGCAAATCTGCAAGTTTTAGAACAAAGGAGTAACATGATTTATTCAAACACTACAGGAATCAAGAATCTTATTTCAATTGCCTCTAAAGCAGCGGTTCCCAAAGTCCTCCTCGGATGCTGGGACTGTTGTAAGTAGCTGTGGAGACAGGGGCTGGGGCTGGAGAGGGTGTCCCAATGGTGCTGCAGCGATTGCGGCAAGGCAAGCACTCAGTGACATTTCAACATACCTGTGACAGGGTTGGGGAGGCCCTCAGGCCTCTCTGTGGGTCTTCCTGAAGCAAAGAAAAGCTCTGTTTTGAGCTCAAAAGTGCACTTCCTGTTTTTGTGCAAAAACCAGAAATGTCCTTTTGAATGCATCACAGGATTTTTCTTTGCTTCAAGGAGAGGGGTCTGCGGGACTCCCCAACCCTGCCGAAGATCCCCCCGACCTACCAGGTATGTTAAAATGTCACTGGTGCCACAATGTCACTGATGTCACTGGTGCTTGCAGTGCCACAATCACTGCAGTGCCATCGGGACATCCAAAACTAGGCCACTCCCATTAAGGGGGAATGGGCCAGTTTTGGTTCCCAATGCTTCCCAATGACGACCCACACTTTGGGAAGCACTGCTCTAAAGAGATCCAATTTTTTTTAATAAGATATGTATGTATGTATTTACTAGTGAAAGATACATTTAAAATTACACAGAAAAGAAGGGTGGTTGTTTGGCTATGGAGCAACCTAGAAATTGGTTCATTAATCATTATCATAACCTTATTGGGAAATGATCAAATATGTTACAAAGCGAGTACAAATGTTTGCAAAGGGAGTAACAATATAGGCAATGTTATACTTAACTTTAACATATTCAATGGTAGCTTCACCACAAATCATTCTCAAAAACGATACCCTAGTATAAGTGTTTCCAATGAAATGAAACACTGAAGTTTAGGATCAGAGGTTCATAATTTTTGTGGGGTAGTATTGAAGTGGGTGGATAATGGCACTAAGTAATTTCATTTAAAATAAATATAAAATATTGCACTACTAGAGCAGTTGAAATATCCAATGTCAGGCACCCAACTATAAGGAAAACCAACACAATATGTGGAGGAAAAGAACTTGTCTGCTCAAATTAATCTGAAATAACCCATTGTAGAATTTCCACTTGCAGTTGACTGCCTCCCCCATGATGGCAACCTAGAAGCAAAACAGGAAGTACAACATCAAAGATGTACCAGTTATCATGGGGCTTTGAAGCTGATGATGTTTGGTACGAAGTCCATTGTTTCCACCCATTCCTCCATTTCAGTTCTGCTATTATGTTGGGAACAGCAGTGGCACAGCCAATAGGAATCCAGAAGGCAAAAGCGAACTATTTCTGGAGACTACAAGTGTCTGGAAACAACCTTATTTAACCTTTACAGAATCTGCAGGACACGTTTTGTGATTCAGAATTCACAACTAATTGTTCAACGCTTACAGAAAACAACAAATGCAAGGAATAAAATATTCAGGCATTTCATGTTAGCACCTAAAAGAACTACTGACCAGTATTGCATAATCACACCAACCATGGTCATGTATCCACCCCTTTTGTTATTAACCCACAGCTTTTACTAGTCAAAATAAGGCAGGCTTTGAAGGTTACATACATTATTCAAGCAGCTAGGAATACATACTGCTCAAAACAATAAAGGGAACACTTAACCAACACAATGTCACTCCAAGTCAATCACACTTACCGATTGACAATCAAGTTCACATGCTGTTGCACAAATGGAGTAGACAACAGGTGGAAATCATAGGCAAGTAACAAGACACCACCAATAAAGGAGTGGTTCTGCAGGTGGTGACCACAGACCACTTTGCAGTCCCTATGTGTTCTGGCTGATGTTTGGGTGACCTTTGAATGCTGGCGGTGCTGTCACTCTAGTGGCAGCATGAGGCGGAGTCTGCAACCCACACAAGTGGCTCAAGTAGTGCAGCTCATCCAGGATGGCACATCAATGCGAGCTGTGGCAAGAAGGTTTGCTATGTCTGTCAGTGTGGTGTCCAGAGCATGGAGGCGCTACCAGGAGACAGGCCAGTACACCAGGAGACGTGGAGGAGGCCGTAGGAGGGCAACAACCCAGCATCAGGACCGCTACCTCCGCCTTCGTGCCAGGAGGAACAGGAGGAGCACTGCCAGAGCCCTGCAAAATGACCTCCAGCAGGCCACAAATGTGCATGTGTCTGCTCAAATGGTCAGAAACAGACTCCATGAGGGTGGTATGAGGGCCCGACGTCCACAGGTGGGGGTTGTGCTGATAGCCTGACACCGCACAGGACGTTTGGCATTTGCCAGAGAACACCAAGATTGGCAACCTCGCCACTGGCGCCCTGTGCTCTTCACAGATGAAAGCAGGTTCACACTGAGCACATGTGACAGACGTGACAGAGTCTGGAGACGCCAGGGAGAACGTTCTGCTGCCTGCAACATCCTCCAGCATGACTGGTTTGGCAGTGGGTCAGTAATGGTGTGGGGTGGCATTTCTTTGGGGGGCCGCACAGCCCTCCATGTGCTCGCCAGAGGTAGCCTGACTGCCATTAGGTACCGAGATGAGAACCTCAGACCCCTTGTGAGACCATATGCTGGCGCGGTTGGCCCTGGGTTCCTCCTAATGCAAGACAATGCTAGACCTCATGTGGCTGGAGTGTGTCAGCAGTTCCTGCAAGATGAAGGCATTGATGCTATGGACTGGCCCGCCCGTTCCCCAGACCTGAATCCAATGGAGCACATCTGGGACATCATGTCTCGCTCCATCCACCAGCGCCACGTTGCACCACAGACTGTCCAGGAGTTGGCGGATGCTGTAGTCCAGGTCTGGGAGGCGATCCCTCAGGAGACTATCCGCCACCTCATCAGGAGCATGCCCAGGCGTTGTAGGGAGGTCATACAGGCACGTGGAGGCCACACACACTAGTGAGCCTCGTTTTGACTTGCTTTATGGACATTACATCGAAGTTGGATCAGCCTGTAGTGTGTTTTTCCACTTCAGTTTTGAGTATGACACCAAGCCCAGACCTCCATGGGTTAATAAACGTGATTTCCATTGATGATTGTTGTGTGATTTTGTTGTCAGCACATTCAACTATGTCAGGAACAAAGTATTTAATAGGAATATTTCGTTCACTCAGATCTCGGATGTGTTGTGTAAGTGTTCCCTTTATTGTTTTGAGCAGCTTTTTTTTTTTTTAGGAATATAGATTTTTTTATTTGAAAATTTTTCTTACTACTTCTTTGTTTTACATCCCCGAGCGCAAAAAACCGTCACATTTCGGATTTTCTTTACTCATCTGACTAATACAAAATCTCTTACCTCTCTATCCTACCACTAATACATTTTTTTTAACACCCTATTACTATACTGTTGTTCAAGTCCAAGATATCATTCACGTGGAGTGGTTCCTTGGTCCCAGGGCCAACATTCAAGCAGCTAGGGTGAGGGTAAATGATGCCCCAAGAAATCTGGTGTGAGCATCCCACAAGAAAGGGTGCATCCAGATATAAAGGCAGGTCTACATAATTTGTAGGGGTTCCATTTCAGGAAGCCCATGGATAACCACAGATATTCGGTAGGAACAGGGCAGGGACGAATGGGGCAGGCGGAGGGCAGTCCAGGAAGTGGGCTGGCCCAGGGAGGGGGTGGAGCCTGGATGCGGCCATTAGGCCCCATCCAAGCCCTTATCTCCAGGCTGCGCGGGGAGCTCAGATCTGCGCCTGCTATACAGCAGGCGCAGATCCAAGTAGCCCATAGGGCTGGATCGCACCTACCCCAGAGCAAGGGCACAAATGTGCCCTTGTCCTGTGGAGACTCCAGCCTGCTCCCAAGCTGCACTGAATACAGTGGAATTGTTTGGATCCCACCTGAAATTGGCTCGCAACCCACTTAGTGGATCCCGACACACAATTTGAGAAATGGCGGTCGAGGAGATCTGAAAGGAACCATGAAATATAAGAGTTCAGAAACCTACAGAATTAGGAAATACCTGTGCCCCTAGTTGTGTACACCATTACAACTATCTGGCATCTGTACCAGGAGTAGGTTGCGAGGAGCGGGGTTTGACACATCATGCAATTTTTTCCTCAGCCCAGTTTTGGAGTTTTTAGGGGTGAGCAACAAGGATGGAACAAAGTGAGTAATTATATGGCTGGTAGGTTCAATCCAGGTGTGATCTGAAGAAGTGTCATGAAGGTGCTAAAAAGCACACAGGTTGGTATTTTGTGGAAACAACTTTTCCTTCAGTTTTCAAAGCGGAAAATTAACTCCTTTTTTGTTTGGTTTGCTGCTCAAGAGTTTCCTTTTGGAGCACTTTCCTAATTTTCTAGGAATGCAGCACTTGTGGAATGCTAACAGCACTACTAGCCAGCAGAAGAGGAAACGCACACCTACAGGAACACAGATCATTAATCAGTTCGTAAAGCTGTTGTCAAGCATGGAACGTAATTCACAAGCAGTTCGTACACAGAAGTAGACACTTTCCACTAGCCTTAATATAGGCAGCAGGAATGATGAACAAGGAGGAGTACTTGTTGGCTTAAAGCCATATATTTTCCATTCTATCACGTTGATTTTTTTTTATAAAACCAATTTCTGGGTGCCTAATTATTTTTCCTCCATATTTGAAAGTTTTAACTTCATAAAATTATTCCAATTCACTGTCACTATATTAGATTCTTATACACATTATATGCCAGATCCATACTGCTTGTGTGTGGAGGAGTTTAAGGGCCTAAGTAAGACTGCCCCAGTTATTATACTGAAGTTTTCAAAATTCTCGCCATCTTTTGCCTGCTAGCATTAAATAAAACAAAAATTTTAAAATATTGCAGTAGCAACTGTTTTCGTCTGTAGCATTAAATGGTGCTGCAACACCTTAAAAACTAATATTCTGTGACGTGAGCTTCCACAAGCAAAAACCCACTTCATGAGAGCCCAGAAGCAAATTGAAAGCCATTGCAGATAAGCCAAAAAGGGAGTACGGGGTTTGCCCTTTATCCGCTGATCAAGTTCTCTGTGGCCCCTGCACTCCCAATCCCAATAACTTCCTTTAAATGCTTACCGACTGTGAAATGTTTCTTCCTGATAGCATGATGTGCAGGCAGGCTGCAGGGAGTCTGACTACTTGAAGAGTCTCAGGCCGCAACCCTAACCACCTTTCCAGCACTAGGGTAAGGGCAACGCAGCTCTGTGGTGAGGGAACGGACATTCCTTTGAGGAGGCCTCCGTGACTACTACTCCACTGCAGGATGCAGCACATGCCCCATTGGCACACTGCTGGAAAGTCAGTGCGGGAAAGTTGGTTAGGATTGCTCCCTCAGCAGCTGTTATTTCTCAAACCTCCAACACTTGGGGCACACATTTGGCCTGAATCTGGAGCATCATCTCACATAGCATGAGGGACTGCAGCCACAAGGAGACATGGCCACAGCCCATCTGCCTCATACAGTTGCCTCGCCCTCAGGTTTTCAAGCAGAGTCTGGAAGGACACCTGCCAGGGATGCTACAGTCACCTGTGCTGAGCGAGGGCTGCACTAGATGACCTCCAAGGTCCCTTCCCACTCTTAACACTATAGGATTTTCCTATTAAGACTTCTCTAAGGCTGAAATGCATTTTTCTGGGGTTAATTTTTCATAGCAAAAAGGTGAGATTTTTGAGGCTGCTGAATTTTATCCCCAAAAAAGGAGAGCTCCTTTAGGGAAAAAAATTGCTTTTTCCTATAAAACTGTAGTCCCTCCCCAAACCATAGGGCAATATGCAGAGCTCAGTAGGTCCCTTTCCACTAGCAAGAAACAGGGACTATCGGATTCTACACACAGAGGCGGACCTGGGTGAAACTGCGCCCAAGGGCATGCAACGTTGTGACGTCATGAGCCAAGCCCCACCTCCTTATTTTGCCAGTTGGGCTGAAGGGGGGAGCACGGCGGCGGCTTCCCCGCCCTGGCTGCTGGCTTTTCCGGTCTCGCCCTCTCTCACCAGCACCAGCCCTGAGCAGCATCTACAACGGGGGCTCTCCAAGGGGAAGCGCGAACGCGGGAGGGCAGCAGCAAACAGGCGCACGGGGACGGCAGGGTCACCAGCTAACTCCAGCACGGCTGCCGAGAAGTGCCCTTACGCCTCCCTCCCAGCCAGCGGCCCCATCTTTAGAGCGGGCAGAGGGAGGGCGGAGCCTCGGAAGCACATGCCCAAGGGAGGAGGAGGAGGAAGCAGCCTGAAACCCAAAGGCGCAGGAGGCACGCTGGGGTCGGAGCTCCTCCAAACACAAACCTCAGCTGCATCTTCACCGCTCCTTCGCTGGCCCGGACCAAGGTCGTTCCTTGGCTCCGATAGAAGCCCCTTCTCAAGTTTTTCTCTCCCCCGCCCCTTCCTCATTCGTCCCTCTGCCTCCCGATGCATCCTGGGACATGTAGTTTCGATGAGCGGCAACGTCCCTTTGCAGCCTGCTCGGGGCGCGCCAGCTCGGGGCGCGCAAATTTGAAGGTGGGGCACCATGCCAACGGCGCCCCCACCTTATGGCGCCCCAGGGCTCGTGCCCTGTGGTGCCATAGGTTAGAAACGCCTCTGTCTACACAGCACTGGTGAATGAGGCAGAGCACAGATTCCCCATAGCAGCAGTGTACCTTTCTGCCATCCCCAAAGGTAGCCAACTGGGAGCCTGCTTTGAAAAAGGCTCACAAAGCCCTGGATTCACTCCATATTCCAGTACTGGAATGAAGCAAGTGAAAGATCCAAGCCTACCTCAAGGTTACTATTAAGTGCAAGCTCGTTGTTTTACAAAGTAACCCTCCTGCAAAATGACCAGCCATGTTTACTCTGCATTCATCCATGGAAATCTTCCACCCAATCATTGAGGCTATAGAACAAGGGCCGTCGCTTAACTGTTATCTTGGGAAAGTTATTTTATATTGCACCTCCACCAACACAGGACGGTGCCTAATCACGGCAGCCAACTACACCCACTTTTACAGCAGGGCACAGTCTATTCAAAAAGGCAGCTTGTCCTTTGGTGAAAGTTCATCCCATGGAAACAAGGCGAGTACAAAAAGCGCAGGAACAGAACATGCTGCGGAGGTAGCCATGCCTGAGAAACAAGTGCCTGAGCAGGAGGCCAAGTCAGGAATTCTCCCCAGAGCAAGTTGCTAAAGGCTCCCCCCTTCACTTGAGCTTGTACCAGCTCTTATACCTCCCAATCCCGGAATTGGAATGGGTGAGCAGCAGCAGTGCTCGGTGGGTGCAGGGAGGCTGGTGCCCCCTGTCAGTCGGCTCCTGGAGGCATCTGCTGGGCCACTGTGAGATACGGGAAGATGGACCAGATGGGCCTTTGGTCTGATTCAGGGCGCAATCCTAACCTACACTGGAATAGGCAGGTGGGCTCACCTGCGCTGCTTCCCAACGATGTTAGGAGGCAGCAGCAGCTCAGTGCAGAGCAAGGGAATATTTTTTCCCTTACCCTGGGGTAAGCCCCTGCCAGCTGTATGGGGCTATTCGGATCTGCACCCACAAAAGAGCAAGCACAAGTCCAGGTGGCCAGGAGCAGTCCAAATCAGGGCCACCCAGCCAGGGACGGGGGGTTGGATATGGCACTATGGCCATGTCCCATCTCTGCCCTGGTTGCCGCCCGGTTACACCTCCCACCTGCCTTGGCACAGCTCTGTGCCAGCAGGGCTATGCTGGAGCCCAACCGGCACAACTGTTGGGCGTGGTGGCATCCATGAGCTGGCGCTGCTACTTGTGCTGGCCCAGCAACCGAATCCACAGCGCAGACGCCCCTTTCAGCACATTTGCAACGGCACAATGCCAGGTTAGGATTTGCACCCTCAGGGAACTCTTCTTATGTTCTTAAATTCGCTGACTCAATCTGCCTTATCAGTGAGCCAGCCCTGACACTACCCAACAGAGGTCTTTTTGCTAGCTCACCTTCAAAAGTTGGGAAATTATTAAAAACAACAACTACAACCATGTGGCTAGTAAGTCAGACACTATGATACCACTGTGATATAATATTCTGGAAAGGGAAATTTTGATGTAATGCTTTGCTTCAACATTTACACCTTCTAACCATTCACTTGGGCATTTAGAGCCCAGTTCTATCCAGCAAGGGAAGGGGAAGGAGACAAAAGCAGAGCAAGGGGATTGAAATACCCTCAATACCTCCATAAGCCTCCCTCTGAAATGGGTTTCCCAGGACCTGTGTGAGCACTTTAGCTGGAGAGAAAAGGCTCAGGGAGGCTGCCCACAGTGGAGACAGGTTCTGGCAAACACCACAACTGACATATCTACCCTTTCCCACAGCTTCCCCACCCCTGTTCCTCTTCTTCCCATTTCACCCTACCCCCATTCCACCCTCTGACCTCCCCCACCATATAACCTTCCTCAGTGGGCCTGGCCTGGCCTGGCAGCATGATACTCAACACACTGCTAGAAGGCACTTTACAGCAGTAAGCACTGTTCGAATGCTCGTTCTACCAGTGCTCAAAGGCCATAGGATTGGGCTGCTATTTATAGAGTCAGGTGTGCTTTCTGAACAGCTGAATAGTAGTAGTACACACTATACACAGGTCCACACGAATCCAGGTTTTAACTAACTGAGGGCTCCTAACCCCCCAGATTGAGAACACCCACATTTTTCACCTCCTTTACAGATCAGACAGTTTTTCTATTGTAAGCACTAGAAAGAGCGGGGAGAAAGAAACTGAACCAGATACATTTCACTGTTTAAAAAGAAAACACACACACACACACACACACACACACACAAAGATGTATACTGTATGTCTTATAAGAGTCCAAATTGAAAAGCACAGGCCTCTGTGAAATTTGTGTGAAGAGTCAACAACTCTAAGCAGGCAAAATGCATTTTACAGTTAGGAGTGATACTTCCACCTCATAGATCATTTTTATGAATGGTGGGAACTTGCACCTTTTTCCATCTCTTCCCCCCTTTCTGTCTTTTAATGCTTCTTTTGTAAATATAGGTCAATAAAATGTCCTCAAACTGAACGTGTTCTTGCAGAAAGAAGACACACAACTATTCAGGTAGACTCTGGCATTTGTATCAGGGACAAATTAAATGCTTACCAAATTAAACTGTGAGCCCCTAGCACTGTGGTCCAAAAACAAACCATGGTTATACCAAATTTAGTAAATGTTCACCAAATTTAGTAAATATTCACCAAATGTATAATATGACATTTACGCGACAATACCGTATTTCCCCAAGTATAAGACGCACCTTTTTTCAAACAATTGGGCCGCTAAAAACTAGGTGCGTCTTATACAAGGCACGTGAGCACGTGCACCCTCGCGTGAGACACGCAGTAGCACGGTTCTCCGCGCTCCCGCTTGTCTTAAAGGGCCGGAGGCAGCGCTGCCACCGGCTCTTTCAGGAGATCGGATGCACGTGCATCCGATCCCCTGAAAGACCCGTCCTTTGAGACAAGCAGGAGCACGGTTCCCCGCGCTCCCGCTTGTCTTAAAGGGCCGGAGGCAGCGCTGCCACCGGCTCTTTCAGGGGATCGGATGCACGTGCATCCGATCCCCTGAAAGACCCGTCCTTTGAGACAAGCAGGAGCACAGTTCCCCGCGCTACTGCTTGTCTTAAAGGGCCGGAGGCAGCGCTGCCGCTTGCAGGCTCTTTGAGACAACAGGAGCACGGAGAACGCAGCGCTGCCTGAGCGGGCAACGCTGCGGTCTCGGCTCTTTAAGGCAAGAGGGAGCACGGAGAACGCTGCGTTTTCCGTGCTCCCACTTGCCTTAAAGAGCAGCCGGCCCCAAAAATGTATTTTTCAAATTTCTGGCCCCAAAATTAAGGTGCGTCTTATACTCTGGTGCGCCTTATACTTGGGGAAATACGGTACTATTATTTACCTAGCAGAATTATACGCCCCAAACACGGGGTTAGGGTTAGGATTAGGGTTAGGGTTTGGGTTAGGGTTAGGGTTATATTATCAAAAATTACTATTTTTGGGAGACAAACACATTTTTTAACTGTCAAATACTTTACAAAAATGATGAGAACTCAATATGTGGTTATCACTTTAGGATTATTAGGTGGTCTAAAATTTGGTAAACATTTACTATTTTTTGGAAACAAACGTATTTTTTTTGAGGAACATTTTCATTAAATTTGGTGATCACTTAAACATGAGCCATTTGTATTTCTCTCAAGCGGATGTTCAGATAACTCTCGGCATGCATTTTTTTTGCTTTTCCTGCTGCTGATTTCCTAAGTCAGAAGATGTACTTTTAGTTATTTCCTCTGAGTGTGGGTTCCACAGACTCCAATCTGAATTGGTTGGCTCTGCATATATTTTTATTGTGATTGTTCAGTGAAGTATATTAAGTAGAAACTTTTTAAAAGGCAGAGGGTTTTTACGTGGACATCTTTTGCTTGCCTTTGGAGAGGGTGTGCTGTGAAATTCTGACTTGTTATAGATAATTTGCTTAACTTTGGGAACCAATTTTTAGAAGACTTTTGATTTACAGGCCACTTTACTTCTATCAGGAAACTCAGGAAGACATACAAGGGGTTTCCAAGCAGTCATGCACCTGGGTGCTGCTTAGCTTCAGGGAGATTGCTATTATCATGTGCCCTCAGACCCTGGTAATTTAACACATCCACAAGTACATGCGGTCAGTGTACTGCCTTGGTCCTCCTTCTATGGTGTGTGGGAATTCAGTGACACAAAGCTGCAAGAGAGACAGAAAACTTCATAAGGCAGCTATAAGAGAGACAGAATTCATAAGGCAGCCCAGACACTTCCATGGCAGAAGCCACCAAATCTGAAGATGCTTCTACTGGTTCTCATCAAGCTGTTGCCTAGTAAATTATGTGCCTGTACAACTTCATTGTGAGACAGAAAGACTTCACTTATCTCAGATAACAAAAATAATAATGTTAATTTTCTAAAGCAAACACACCCAATTTTTTAATAGTGCAAAAAAAAAACACTAATTATTTTATATTTATTTAAAGGTTTTCAACCCCATTTTTTCCCCTCAGGAACCAAAGTCACCAACTCCTCACATACACAACCCACTGAAGACACTCTTTGACAGTTGGATATTGACAAAATGAAATGTAGTATTGTGCTCTTGCTCTGAGGAAAAGATTATAAAAGGCCTACCTATTGAGTAGTAGCCCATTGGGTAGTAGCCCATGGCAGTTATGGAAACAGGAGCTGCTCTCTGTAGGGAGTGGTTTAGACCAGTGGTTCCCATACTGTGGTTCATGTGGGTCATGATGACCCACTTTTTCTTGGGTCATGAAACTGACAGAGCAGATTAGGCTACATATATCAAGGGTTAAACAAGCTGCTACTTGGGAGCACTGCTGCCCAATCACCATTATAGCCACAACCTTAGCATTGATAAATCAGCCAGCTGCCTGGAGGGCCTCTAAAAAGTTTGAGAACCACTGGTTTAAGCCACAGCAACAAGAAAACAGAAGATGACTATGCAAGTGTTTTAGAAGTGGATTAAAGGTTTACACCTTTCAAGCAACTTTAGTGCTCTGAAAATTCTCTCTCAATATACCATTTTAGAATACCAATGTCTATATGAGCGTGAATTTGCTCTATATGAATTTAAAACAGTGCCTTTTCAAATGGTCAGCACAATTCACAGTTTACCTGGAGAGACGTGCAACAGAGCATGCCCACAAATAACTTCTAACCTTCCTGTCTAAAAAGATAAAGGGTATCTATAGACAATGATATTTCTTTCTATGGATATTTGCGCACTTCCTCACTTTGCAGAAGGACAGTATTTTTAGATGTGAACAGTTCTTGCTACTGGACTGAACCTTTTTTTTCTCCTAAACAAATGTTTGTCATCCCAGAAACTATTCATCAACAAAAGTTAATAGTAGATGTCTACAGTACCTAGTAACCCTAAACACATTTAGCAGGAAGTTCATCTTATTGAACTCTGCAAGCACCACATCTAAGCTTGTATTCCAAGTGTGCTATAATAAAACTGTGTGTCATACTGTTTGCCTGTCTCCACCTCATACACTTTGAGACTTTCATCCAGCTAGTTCTCTTTAGGCTACCTTCCTTCATTTTATAGGGGAAAAAAATCAACCTTCTTTCTTCTTTGCTGCCAGCCTGAAAACTCCCCACCGTTTGTCACTTCCCCCACCTCAATGACGAATTAGTGATATGGGTATCTTTAGGGTACAATCCTAACCTGGAGTTAGGCCAGCAAAGTTTGGCTGGCACAAGGGACACCGTAAAGTGCGTTTGGACCACTCTTGGAGTCAGGGAGGATGGCACATGTCTGTGTTCCAGCCTCTCTGACTCTGACAGTGGTCCAAACATACTTTATGGTATCCCTTGTGCCAGCCAAACTTTGCTGACTTAACTCTGCCGGCCTAACTCCAGGTTAGGATTGCGCTCTTAGTCAAACCTATTCTAGCTTTTCTCCTCTGAAATATGCCCTTCAAGGCCTTTCTTCTGGAGACAAGATTGGACACCCAGCCTCCAACCTACCACACTTTCCTCATTATGGATTTTAGGACACAGGGGCAACTCGGGCTTTGTCCGATTAGTCTGTCTTAGCTTAATCAGTTTGTATTGTTTCAGTTTGAAACAAGTTATTTTGCTGCACAACAGGCAATCACAAGGCAGACAAAAGAGGCTTGTGCTACAATACTTTACCCACACTCCAGCACATTCATGATCTATAGGACATTGACGATGGCAATACACTGGTCAGCTTTCCATGGCCCAGCTTGTAGCATTTTTATCACAATTCACCCTGCCTTGTATGAGAAATATGATTACCTCTGATCCAAAAGAGAACTCAGGACACTTAAAGCTTGTAGCTGCTAGACAGCCAGATGGGGCATCTGCCGCCCAGATTTTCAGGAATTATGAGGGTCTGAAGAAAGAGAGGGGACTGAAATGCTGTTAAGGATTTTCACTGCACAAAAGAAAAATAAGACAGAAAGAAAGGGAGAAAAAGGAACAGTTCTCTGTTTGCATTCAGGGTTGTGTCACCCTGCAAAAACAAGGCAGGGTGACAAATATAAACATGCAATATCCCAAAAGTCAAACAAGAAATCCAGACACCCTTTTCTCAAGTGTAAACAGTACATTGCTCCTACGGCATGTTTTTCTTCCATTCAGTACATGTGACTTCTCATCAGTCCAATGAAAAAAGATGGTTAGGGAGCAGACCGATAATTTCAGTTCCGTCTTAATATTGCGTAATAGGAGAACCCGCACCTCAGCATCATTTCTCTAGGCCTGGTACAAACATATAACATGCCACCTCCCCTACCTCTTCCCCTCTCTTACTTTGCCTTTCTTCCAATGGAAGCCTAAACTAAGTTCTGCTGAAAAACATTTTTTGGGGTGTGGCGAAACAGGATGAAATGAAGGCACTGAGCTGACTAAAATGGGAGCATCACAAGAAACACTCAGCTTAGAGTTTCCTATATGTTCCAATACATTGCTGTTCTCAGTCCAAACCTTGATTCTCACCTCATGTTGCTGTAACTCCACATCATGTGACATTCACCAAAGAGAGTAATATAATTTATTCATGGCGAACTATCATCAGAATGTCACAGTTTTTTTCATATATATTTTTCGTATTTGTTTTTAAATTATGGTGATAGCCTAGTACCTCCTTTACTACTAAAGAACATTAGAACATAAAGAACATTAGAACATTAGAATATTAGCTAGTTTTTAACACAGAATGTAATACAAATATTCAAGGACCAAATACACATAATTTTAACCTAAACACACACACACACACACACACACACACACACACACACACACACACA